>JBBMOJ010000211.1:0-69690 GCA_038090695.1 Sclerotinia spermophila | reverse complement strand
ACCTGGTAAGGCTACTGCTTACCTAACCTGTTGCGGTGCGGGTACCTCCGTAACACCAGACTTTACAATAAAGAAAAGTGGAGTAGCTAATTAAAAGTAGGATTTACAAATAAATCCTTTATTTAAATTATTATTGAACTATTTGCGAATAATCTGAAACTTGATTAGGGATATTAAACGATCTTTCTAATATAGGGATTCTTTATTTAATATAAATTCAATCTTATAATCCCAAGAATATTGTAGTAGAAGCTTATTTACAAAAAAGTATAGAAAACTAATAAATAGATTATAAAATTAAAGTAGTAGTTTGCTTTGAATCTCTATTATAAAAAGTATAGATCGGTTAGTCTTTTCTATGAACTTCTCAATATCGCTTTCTATAATACTATAATATAATTGAATAGGATTATTAATTATTATCCAATATAGCTTACAAACTCTATTCAATTCATTCTAGAATATCTTTATAATATAAACTTTCTAATCTTTATAAAACTGAATAAAACTGTTAGCTATAAAGAATTTTATATTATTTATCTCTTATTGGGTATTTTATAATATATTGATTAGCTCGCTTAAAAGATTCAGTGATAATATACTTAGTAGGGGTAGAATGTTTTTGTTTTGTAATAGTCTTTTATATAATCTGGAGCTAGTAACAATCTATACTAGAACTGGTTTCAGGATTGGCTGGTTT
Organism: Sclerotinia spermophila; assembly: GCA_038090695.1. Taxonomy (NCBI): domain Eukaryota; kingdom Fungi; phylum Ascomycota; class Leotiomycetes; order Helotiales; family Sclerotiniaceae; genus Sclerotinia; species Sclerotinia spermophila. The sequence goes on along the minus strand of JBBMOJ010000211.1, from coordinate 68,990 downwards.
GGGATTATTCTAGTATAGGTATTTATAGTTTTGGAGATTTGGAAAGTATAATAACAATTGGACTCGGGTGGTTGTATATATATTATAATTTCGAGGCTTTCTATAGTAGTTTCTTTAACTATTATTGGAATTAAATTAATAAGTTTGAAAAGGATTAAAGAATCTTAGAATGATAATAAGGTATTCTCAAAGCTTTTGTTAACGACTTTCATTATCAAGGCTTAATAGAACCTCAATATCGGTTTTCTATTATATAAGTATAGGTCTAGTTTCGGTATAGTATTAACTAGGATTAGTATAGGATTGGGAACAACAATTACAATAGAATTGATAGAACAATAATATCTAAAGCAATATTTGAATATAAATTTTAGGGTCATTATTGTTCAATCAATAATAGGATTATAACATTGAAGCTATAGGAGACTGAAGATTATAAAATCTATATTCGAAAAGATAATTATATAAAATAAACCTAACTCTTTATAATCATTGATTCGTATATCTAATAATATACATTGGAATAAGATATCAAAAGTTTTTCTATCAACAAAGAGCAAATAATATATATAAAGAAAGGAATATATAGAAATATAGAACTTAGAAATAAGTTTTCTATTAATGAAATTATATCTTATAGCCCTATTATCTATTAGTCCAACAAACGGAATGATTATATTAGATGTAAGGGAAATTTTGATAGAGATTTTGAGAAATTTACTATTTATTAATTTAAAATATAAAGGATCCCTAAATATAATAGATTATCTAATCTATAAAAATAAATTTTCTATAAAGGATCTCGATTTGTAATTATAAATCGAGATTAATCTTTTAATATATCTAATTAGAAAATTGAACTTCCGTTCTTTTCTAATTGAATAGATCTTTTAATAAATCCTTTTGAATCAAATTCGTAAGTGTATTCAGATGGAATTGAAGAGGTATAATATAATAATATTTAAAGAATAAAAAAGCAATCAATGGATTGGAATATATTCGAATAAAAAGAGGCGATTGGATTATAATAGAGTCTAGAGTTTTAATACTAGTTTGTAATAAGGAAACAATTAGTATTTAGAATATATCTAAAGCTTGAATTGATATTGTATTTTATATTATTAGTCTATTTCTCTTTATAATTGCTTTTGATATAACTAGGTTTTTTATAATAAAGATAGAAACCAAATTCAATATATTGGTTTCGAATATAATAAATCAAAGAGTATTGATTTTAATAAACAGTATTTAATTATATTGAATCGTTAAAGATATCTAATATAAAGATTATAGCAAAAGTAGCCGGTTTCTTATTATAGGGTTTCGATTGATTATGGTTGAAGTTGATACCTTGATTCTTATATTGATTATTAAGATAAAACTTTTCTTTTAAGTTATTATAAATATTTTATTATTAGATTATCTATATATTGATATCAGTGATAAAGGGTTTAATTAGGTGATTGATAGAAATATTAATAAATTCTTAAAAGATTTTAAATTTGAGATTAGAGACTTATTATTCTATTGTCTTTTTATATCTAATAATAAGCTATTTGAATTTAATAATGAAGTTATCAAATAAAGTCTTTTTTATTTTGTATTTATTATAATCTATAAAAGCCTTTTAGATGAGATCAAAGGTCTAATATTGTTTGTTCAATTATTATTAGATATTTTCAATAATATACTATCTAATAAATTATAGGTTAGAGTTATATAAATAATTAATAATTTCATTGAAATATAATTGATTATTTATATATACAAAACTAGAAAGTAGGTTAATAAGGAATATAATCTTTTGATACTTAATTTCATTATTATAATCTATAAACAAATAGTAATTGATTATACTATAAAAAATTATATACTGATTTTAATACTTTATAATATTCTATTTATTATTATTAAACTTTTTGAAAAGAATAAAATGCTTTTAGTAGATTGGGGTTTGTTAATTATTATAAATAGCAATTCTTAATATTACAATTGTTGTATTAAGGTTAATAATCATTGATTTTGCTTCAACAATCTCATTTTATAAATTAGTTATAATTGTTTCGATTGATATAAATATAATTTGAGTAGTAATAGAGTATATAATAATAGGATTATAGAATATATCACTAAAAGCGGAAATATTAGTATTAATGGAATTGATAATATAGTTCAAGAAAGCAAATTATTGTTACGGGAGCTGCCTCTAGGGTCACATGGAAGTGTCTAGAGTTCTCTCAAGGTAGCTTAAACTAGACTTCAAATAGGGATTCAATAAGGTTATAACTAATTGCAATTCTCATAACTATAATAATAAAACTAATAATTGTTCTTGAGCACAAAGCTCTATATTATAATAAAACCCATTCCCTTATATAGACCTTCGTTCTCTATTATCCCATTAATCCCATTATGTCCCACCAGGTGGGAGTAGTGGGATCCAGTGGGAATCTCTAATCCCGTGATTTTCTGAGCATGTGACTCGGTAAGTTGGATGCCGTCGTAACAATTATCTATTGAAATTAGATATAGATATTTGGAGTATTTAATTAACTATCTTTAGGAAACTCTTGAGATCAAAACGATTAAGTAGGATTCTTAAATAGTAGCAATAAGGGTATATAATTGATTGGTAATGGGTATAATTAATATAATTGGTATATAATTTCAGTGGAATTAATTAAATGAAGTTGTAATAGTTTTCTTATTGATAATACAAACTATTAGGGTATAGATAAAGACTTATATTGTATTATAAAGATGGAAAAGCTATAGAAAAGAGAGGTCCTATTTATAGGAAGTAGGATACACTAGTAGTCTGTACCTAAGATACAAAGGCAATTATAGAATATATAGTTGGCGCTGTAACAATAGTATTTATTCAAGATTTCTGTCTTTTCTTTTCTAGAAAATCCAAAAAATAGATTTCTGTCTGACACCAAAAAAATCTATAATTTGTATAGTGTACTTATAGAAATCTTGGAAAAAAAATTGTATTATATAGAATATAATCTTATTGTGTATTACTATATTACTAAAACTATAGGCTAGCAAATTTTAAATCTAGTATATAATTCGAAGAAGATTTATTAAATTAAAAGAAAACTAATATAATTATTAATTAAGATTTTAGGAATCGATTAATATAGGTTTTATAGATTTAAAATGAAAATTGAAATTTTTATTAATTATATTAGAATTTTGATTTAATTATTATAATTTGATTTTAATATTTATTTTTTCTATATGTGTTTTATATTTATAATATTATTATATTCAATCTTAATTTCAATTTTTAATTATAAAAATTTAAAATTTATATTAATTAATTCCTGAAATCTTTATTAATAATTAGTTCTTTTTTATTTTAATTTTATAAATTAATTTAAGGTTGTGTATTAGATTGAAAAGCTATTTAATATTATAAATATTGAGATTGTATTAATTATAAATCCTAATATTTAAAGTATCAATATAAAATATATTAATATAATAAGATTATATAAATTAATAAATTAAGATTTTGTTAGGGTACGGGTGTCAGGGTATAGGTAAAGATTTATATTGTACTATAAGAGTAGAAGAGCTATAGAAGAGAGGGGCCCTACTTATAGGAAGTAGGATACACTAGTAATCCGTATCTAAGGTACAAAAGTAATTATAGAATATATAATTAATATTGTAATAATATCCCTTATTCAAAACAATTGATTTTATAATTACAATATATATAACTTTTAGGAAAATAAAAATAATATTAACATATTCTAATTTCTATTATTAAATTAAAATGAATCTTTTTTAGAGTAGTGATTAATTGATAAAGCTTTTTAGATCTATTCTAATCTTATTTTAGAAGTGTATTTAATATTAGTATTAATGGAGTACTAGAATCAATAGATCTTTTGAATTCTATTTAAATAGATAGATTTGACTTATTTGAATTAATTAAATGAAAAACAATAATTGTATCTTTTTAGTTATAAAGGTTTTCAGTAGATTATTAGGATATTAGATAGTATTTCTATTTGATTTGATAATAGAATCTATTTTTATTGTAATAATTAAAGAATTTATTGAATTCCTATTATTCAATTTCTTTATTTGTTTTATTATTCCTTTTAAGAATACAATTTTGATTCCAATAGGATTTAGCTTTATTGATTGTATTTTGATTAATTTATCTAAATGAATAATAGAATAATTGGAGCAATGAATTATAGAATATAAAAAAAATCTTGAAACTAATAAGTAATTGAAATAAATAAATATATTTATAAACTTTAAAAATCTTATAGAGATTGTTCTATTTATTATTGCCTTTTTTTATTAAACAATTAGTTTTTATATTTTTAGTATTAATTTATATCTTATTACTTTCTTTATATAAAGAAGTATTGATATAAGTTTTATTAATATAATTCTTGTATTTTTGAATGGATTGAATAATAAGAGTTTTTAATTTTGTTAAAATAAGATTGAACCGATTTATAATCTTATTAGCTTTTAGGAATTCACATTTCCTTTAATATAATAAATTCAGGGTTATAAGTGAAAAAGGCTCAACACCAAATTATAAATGAAAATTGTAATTTATAAAGAATAAGAATATACTGATAATTTTTAAATTGATATTATTGAATACGAATTCTATAAACAAAAGTTAATTATATTAATCATTCTAATAGAAATTTAAAAAGGTTTTAAGATATTGTTTTACTATTATATTGATTCTTTTTATTTGACTATTAGATTTTAGATAGAATAAGAAGGATTGTTTTAGAACGATCAATAAATATTCCAATAAATGTTTCTAGAATTCTGAAACGAATTATAAATTTCTATTAAAGATAATATTGTTGAGGGTGTTATATAAATAATAAACTTTTTCAATAAATCAATCAACAAACTTTTCTATAAATAGTTTTATAATTAATATAAAAAGATATATCTTTATTAAGCAATAAATGATTATAATAATATATTGATATTTCTTTCTATAATATTTGTTGATTAGTAATAATATAATATAGTCAATAAAGATATCGGATTGGGGGCGAAATAATATTAATAAGGGTTTTAGAAATCTGAGTATAATAAAATGGAAAACTTTAGTTTGGAAATAGAATTAATAAACTTGTATAAAAGTTTCGATTTCCTTTGATATATTGGATTATTAATAGATATAGGAAATTAAATCAATAGTTTTAATTCGGTTGGAGTATTTAATAGGTCTAATAGAATATATTCGGTATATAATTTGTATATAAAGCTTAATAAAGAAAAGAATAAAAAAGCAATTTCAATAGAAGATTTTATTATTGATTAATTTATGATCTTATATAATAATTCGGAGATCCTTTTGGATTAATAATAGCTAATAATAAATAGTTAGATTTCGAAGTGTTTTATATATAATAGTAATTAATTCGAATGATTTGTATATTTTATTAATAAAATTATTAATTGGTTTTTTAATATTAGGAATGATTATATTTATAAAGGCTATAGTAAGATCGATATTGTTATTTACTTGTTAAATAAAATCTTTGAATATAATAATATTGAATACTCTTTTTAGGAGAACTATTTATAATCGATTTTTGATTCGATTATTATTGGGATCTGTATATATAGGGCAATCTTCTACTTTTTGGTTTAATATATTAAAGCGAATCACTTTATAACCAGATCGATATATAATACGAAAATTGAAACCAAATAGGAATTCAGTTTATCTGACTTGCTTTTGATTCAGCATTTTTGTTAATATGAAATATTTGAGATTCTTATAATCTATAATAATTTCGAATAGCTTTTATATTCTATATAACTCAGATCTTTATTTTTCTAACAACTTAATAATAACTAATAATTCCTTATTGTAAATCTTATAGTTATATTTGGTAGTACTATATTTTTTAAAAAAAATATATAATTAAATATAGTCGGTTCTTATTATTATATTATAAAAAGATATTATCTATGGCCTAATTCAAAGCGTTTGTTTCAATAATTATATAGTAATAGTGATTGAATATTACAAGAACTGGGGTAGAGGCGAAGGTTTATTTCAATGTTTTAAAGGAATTCTTTTAGTTATTAATCCAATTCTATATTTTCTTTTTTCTTAATAGGTAGTTCAATGGTTTTGTAATTTTAGAGAAATTACAAATGAAATATTAATAGAAAATTAGCAAATCCTAAAAAGTATTAAAAATCTTTAAATTTAATTAACAATTTCTATTTAAGAATAGTTTTAATCTTATTGGGATTTATTTCGATATTATTTAAAATAATAATCAAATTAAGATATTTTGTTTTTTTATTTCAAATTTGTATTTATCGATATTGATTTGTAAACTAGTATTAATAAATCTTTAAATAATTTTGTAGATTTATTTTTGATAGTTCATAATATTTTTAAAGTAAATTAGGATATTATTTAAATATATTATATAATTCTTATTTAGAAGATTGAAAAGAATATAATTGATATAATTTTAGAACAAAGTAGTAGTATTATAAAGACTAAAAGATATTATTAAAAACTTGAATAAATCAAAGCAAATTATAAAAGCGGTTTTCCATTTGTAGTTTTCTGTAATTTGTAATTTATTGAATATAATAATAATATTTAGTTTTATATAAATTTTAGTATAGTATAGGGTATTGAGGGTTTTTTTGATTAGTAATAAAGGATATTGGTTTTTAATAATAATATTATTTAATTTGTATTAGTTTTAACAAATTCGAATATCCTTTTTGGGTTTTGTAATGAGAAAGAGTGGAGTAGCTGATTGGAAATGGGATTTACAAATAAATCCTTTATTTAAATTATCGTTGAACTATTTATAAACAATTTGAAGTTTGATTGGAGATATTAAGCGATTTTTCTGATATAGAGATTCTTTGTTTGGTATGAATTCAATCTTGTAATTCAAAAAATACTATAGTAGGAGTTTGTTTATAAAGAAGAATAGAAAACTAATGAATAGATTACAAAACTAGAATAGTAATTTGTTTTGAATCTTTATTATAAAAGATATAGGTCGATTAGTCTTTTCTATAAATTTTTCGATATTGCTTTTTATAATACTGTAATATAATTGGATTGGATTATTAGTTATTATTCAATATAGCTTGCAAACTCTATTTAATTTATTCTAAGATATTTCTGTAATATAAACTTCCTAATCTTTATAAAACTAAATAAAACTATTAGTTGTAAGGAATTTTATATTGTTTATTTTTTATTAAATGTTTTATAATATATTGATTAGTTTGCTTAGGAGATTTAGCAATAGTATACTTAATAGGAATAGAATGTTTTTGTTTTATAATAATCTTTTATATAATCTAAAACCAATAATAATATATATTAAGATTGATTTCAAAATCAGTCAATTTGGAATTATTCTAATATAGATATTTATAGTTTTGGAAATTTGGAAAGTATAATAACAATTGGGCTTAGGCAATTATATATATATCATAATTTTGGAGCTTTCTATAATAGTTTCTTTAACTACTATTAGAATTGAATTAACAAATTCGAAAAGGATTAAAGGGTCTTAAAGTAATAATAAAATATTCTTAAAACTTTTATCAATAATTTCTATTATCAAAACTTAATAGAACCTTAATATCGATCTTCTATTATATAAATATAGATCTAATTTTAATATAGTATTAACTAGAGCTAATATAGGGTCGGGAATAATAGTTATAATAGAATTAACAGAATAACAATATCTAAAGCAATATTTGGATATAAATTTTAAGATCATTGTTACCCAATCAATAGTAGGATTATAGTATTGGAGTTATAGGAGGCTAAGGATTATAGGGTTTATATTTAAAAGAGTAGTTATATAGAATAAACCCAACTTTTTATAATTATTAATTCGTATATCTAATAGTATATATTAGAACAGAATATTAGAGGTTTTCCTATCGATGAGGAGCAAATAATAAGTATAGGAAAGAGGGTATATAAAGATACAAAGCTTGAAAATAAATTTTCTATTAATAAAATTATACTCTATAATCTTATTATCTATTAATCTAACAAATAGAATAATTATATTAGGTGTAAAGGAAATTTTGATAGAGATTTTGAAAAATTTGTTATTTATTAATCTAAGATATAAAGGATTCCTAAATATAATAAATCATTTAATCTATAAAAGTAAATTTTTTATAAAAAACTTCAATTTGCAATTATAAATTAAGATTAATCTTTTAATATATCTAATTAGAGAATTGAACTTCTATTCTTTTTTGATTAAATAGATTCTTCGATAAATCCTTCTAAATCAAATTCTTGAATATATCCGAATAGAATTAGAAAGGTATAATATAATAGTATTTAAAAGACAGGAAAGTAATTAATAGCTTGAAATATATTTGGGTAAGGAGAAGCAATTAGATTGTAATAGAATCTAGAATTCTAATATTGATTTGTAATAAGAAAATAATTAGTATTTGGAATATATTTGAAGTTTGAATTAGTATTGTATTTTATATTGTTGGCCCACTTTTCTTTACAATTGCTTTTGATACAACTAGGTTTTTTATAATAAAGATAGAAATTGAGTTTAATATATTAATTCCGAATATAACAAATCAAAAAGTATTGATTTTAATAAATGGTATTTAATTGTATTGAATTATAATAAAAATAACCGGTTTCTTATTGTAGGGTTTCATTTGATTATAATTGAAATTAGTACTTTGATTCTTATATTAATTATTGAAATGAGATTTCTCTTTTAAATTATTATAGATACTCTATTATTAAACTATTTATATATCGATATCAGTAATAAAGGATTTATTTGAATGATTAATAAAAGTATTAATAAATTCTTAAAAAACTTTAAACTTGAGATTAAAGATTTATTATTCTATTATCTTTTTATATCTGATAATGTTGGACAGACTCGGAAGGTGTAGTTGTAATTGTAGGTATGTATTGTATCTATATTATCTGTCTGCCCCTTTGGAAAAGGGGCCTTGCTACCTATATATATCTGTCACCATCCCACTCTTGTACGTAGTACAAGAGTGAGGTGAAACGTGATCTTCGATCACGTTAGGTCACGTGTTCCAACAGATAACAAACTATTTGAATTCAATAATAAAGTTATCAAATAGAGTCTTCTTTATCTTATATTTATTATAATCTATAAAAGCCTTATAGGCGAGATTAAGAGTCTAATATTGTTTATTCAATTGTTATCAAATATTCTCAATAGTATATTATCTGATAGACTATAAATTAAAATTATATAAATAATTAGTGATTTTATCAAAATATAATTGATTGTTTATATATATAAAACTAAAAAGTAGATTGACAAGGAATATAATCTTTTGATATTCGATTTCATTATTATAGTTTATAAATAAATAGCAATTAATTATATTATAAAAATTTATATATTGATTTTAATACTTTATAATATTCTATATATTATTATTAAACTTTTTGAGAAGGGTAAAGTGTTTTTGGTGGATTAGGGTTTGCTAATTATTGTGAATAGTAATTCTTAATATTACAATTGTTGTATTAAGATTAATAATCATTGATTTCGCTTTAACAATTTCATTTTGTAAATTAGTTATAATTGTTTCAATTAATATAAATATAATTTGAATAATAATAAAGTATATAGTAATAGGATTGTAAAATATATCAATGAAAATAAAGATATTAGTATTAGTAGAGTTGATGATATGATTTAAAAAAGTAAATTGTTTATTGAAACTAAATATAGGTGTTTGAGATGCTTAATCAGTTATTTTTAGAATACTTTCGAAATCAAACGATTAAATAGGGTTCCTAAATAGCAGTAGTAAGGATATATAGTTGATTAGTAGTGGATATAATTGGTACAATCGATATATAACTTTGATAGAATTAAATAAATAAAACTGTAATAGCTTTTTTGTTGATAGTACAAACTGTCAGGGTATGAGTAAAGACTTATATTATACTATAAGGGTAGAAGAGCTATAGAAGAGAGGGGCCCTACTTATAGAAAGTAGAACACGCTAATGGTCCGTGCCTGAGGCACAAAGGCAACTACAGAATATATAGTTGGTGCCGTGACAACAGGTAAAGACTTATATTATACTATAAGAGTAGAAGAGCTATAGAAGAGAGAGATTCTACTTATAGGAAGTAGGGCACGCTAGTGGTCCGTGTCTAAGGTATAAGACAACTATAGAACATATATTTGGCGTCGTGACAGATTTAATATATTTAATATTAATTTCAATTTTAATAATAAATCTTTGAAACTTAAATTATTCGATTCCTAGAGTTTTTATTAATAATTAGCTTTTTTTAATTTATATTATAAATTGATTTAAGGTTGTGTATTAGATGAAAAAATCATTTAATATTATAAATATTAGTTGAGGTAATATTAGTTATAAATCCTGATATTTGAGGTATTATATATTGATAAGATAAGATTATATAAATCAATAAGCTAAGATTCTAATATAATTAATAATATTTTTAATTTTTATTTTAAAAATTTTAAACTTATATTAATCGATTTCTGAAGTTTTAATCAATAGTTATATTGTTTTTCTTTTTATTTAATAAATCTTTTTTGAGTTGTATACTAGATTCAAAATTTATTTGATATTATAAATATTAGTTGAGGTTATATTAGTTATAAATCCTAATATTTGAGGTATTATATATTAATAAGATAAGATAAGAATTTCTTTTTTTCTTTAATCTCCCCCTTTTAATTTTCTCAATAATTTCAATTTCAATAATTAATTCTATAACAACTATTAGAGCTAGAATCTTGGAAATAGTATTATTAAAATCAGTTCAATTAATAGTATAATCTTAGGGCTTAAAAGATCAATATTTAATAAGATTTGAAAATATAATAAATTTAATGTCACGGCGCCAACTATATGTTCTATAGTTGCCTTCATACCTCAAGCACAGACCACTAGCGTATCCTACTTCCTATAAGTAGAACCTCTCTTTTCTATAGCCTTCTACCCTTATAGTACAATATAAGTCTTTACCCGTACCCTGACATTTAAAAAGTTTGGAAAAAGAGATTTATTATAAACATGCTATTAAATACTAAATACGTTTTTAGCTTAGGTAGAAATCTATTTTTAGTATAACATCCAAATGATTGTTATCGGCCTTGGTAGATATGTAATAAAAAATGTCAAAGTTGAAAGTCACGAGGTTAGCGAATGGTAATTGGGCAGCATCTTCTAACCATGATACATTGATCTTATGTCAGCAGAATAGCCACAGGCAACTTTTTTCAGTTATCATTTCGATTCCGCTTTGTTACCTTTTACATCTCGTGGCAGGAACATTCGGCGTCTTGTAGGATCTTGAATAATAATGGGTAGCCACTTCGAATTCACGATCTTTGTTACTCTATGGCTGTGCGACTGCTGGTCATAACTATTCAGGGGCGATCATTCAATGGTAGCTCTATTTGTTCTGAATTTGTACGGGTGGTTGGCGTTTACTATACTGAGATCATATATGCCCATTCACTTCAGGGATGCGATAAGAATCCTCACTTTGTTTCATTGTGTCCACGGAATGGATGTAATTTGATATATTTCCTCCTCTTTGTGATACTAAATAGCCAAGTGGTATCTAGTAATTTTTCATCCGATGCTAATCTATGGGCAATCGAACGCACATCTGCATCCCCAGAAATTGTGTCCTTCTCCTGTCCCGCAAGCACATCCATCTTCTCCACCCCATGTCTTACTATTGTAGTTAAACTTTGGGATTGCTTTGGTGTTTACTTGTGGCGGTTGAGCCCATCCATTAATCGAAACGGTCATGGGAGGGTTGGCAGATGTAACTGTCACAAATTGATCAGCAGTAGGATTGATAAGACCTCCCTTTTGGATGCAGTTGTGATCGTAAATTCTGGCCTCAGAGGATAGGGTTCCGTATCTAGTTGTGTATTCTTGCCATCCGAAGGTACATGTACCTGGACCTTGAGTAACGCAATATGTGTTGTCGCGCTTCGTTAGAGCCTCTGTTGGAAGGGCGACGGCGAGTGTCTCCGTCAAAATTGGGATAATTGTTGACAGCTTCATAGCTAATATCTGTTTTGTTTGTTTTTTGATCTGATTGTTTGAAAGTTTCTTTTTTGTTCTATATGAAGAGAGAAAATCAAACATATAGCCGCAGAGCATGCTGATTCTTATATGAAAATTCTTTACTCTTGTTCTTACTACACAAAGACTTACTGCATAAAGAGAGAGGTGATCAATGATCCATTCAACTATTTTTGACCCAGTCATTAAAGAAGGAAATAGGAATGCGTCAAAGGGCTGTCACCGATCAAAGGAAAAGAGTTTACAAGATAGAGCATTGAATTATGCTCGATCCTATCTTCAAAGAAGTTCTTTGTGAAGTGGATTTTCAAGACCCTAGATTGCTTAGCATGGTTAGCACAGTATTAGAATAATTCCATGAGTCGTTTTCAGGCATTTGAGAACTAGTTTTGAGTCACTATAGTCTCATGCATAAATTCTAAGCCTTGATTTTATACTCGGCGGAGGAGACACTTGGCAATTTCTAAGGCATTATTAATCCACCTATAAATCTCATATTTCCTATCAACTCCAATTTTACATGCCTTACCGCATCCAGCATTCAAATATCCACAAAATATATCCAATCTCTCCTATTACCATCAAACAAACTAGCTTAACTTAGTGTGATTTCGACCAGAGGGAGCAACCCACCACTCCGCCCTCGGTCCCTCGCATGCAAAGGTACAACTATATACATTGTAATAACTTTTGCCTTCTTGAATAGTTTGAAAACCACAATGCTCACTACCCTCCACTTTCGTTCCATACGTGAACTCAGGATGCTTGTTTAAATCTTCCCCGTGTATCAAAATCTTCGAAGCTAGGTTTGGTGATGTAATAATGATGGGATATTCCCCTACATTATGTTGTACGATGTTGGTTCCTGGAAGGTAAGTGCAGTTCTTGTTGAAAACCCTGGCGCAAACTGGTGGGCATGGAAGTCCCTCCGAGGTGTTCTGCCACATCATCGCTAAGCTGCAGGTGCACCCATTACTGTTGCAGAGGTGACTTATATCCGGAGGTCGTACACCGTTGACGTAATAAAGGAAGAAGATGGTAAAAAGAGTGATGGTGAAGAGATGCATGATGATATGAAGTTGGAGGTTGCGTAATGGAATGTTTTTTTTTTCGTGCTTTGCGTTGCGATTTCGTTGCTTCGTCCCTTGAAGTTAGATAATCTGTCAGAAAATTCGATACCAAGATGTTAATATTCTGCGAAGAAACGTTCCGAGGACAAAAAGTTTACCCCTTCATGTTGAAATATACACGTGCCATGTACAGTGTATCAGCGGGCTCGAGTCATCAGCATCAATGCCATGGATCACTAAGTGACTCGATTAGAGAGAGGGAAGTCATTTTTAAATCATGCTTTTACATTCTAGTCACTTCTTGTAACTATTTAGACAGTCACTACACGGGAGACGTCATCACTTCTGATCCGCAATATTTGGTAATATGTAAAATCACGTATTTGTTATTCTCTGACCAGCAGATATAATGCCTACTACCTAGCATATCTATAATCATCACAGACTATCACCATTTATATCCGGTTCTCAAAGTTCGTCTTGTGCAACACCAAAAAAAATTCCAGCCCATCTCCAATCATTTGTCAGAGAAAACTACAAACGTATGAAGCCCAATCCACCCCCGTACTCCATCCGCAATTATCACCATCATAATTAACATTATCATATGTGAACAACGGTTTACCATACCCAGTACTCCCAGTAATAACCAAAACATCAGGAGTCTTTCCGTCCAGTTTAACGGTGATCGGTCCGTTGGGATCAGGCTGATTCATGGATGTTTTAACAATATTGCAGTCTTTGTCGATGATTTCGAGATCTTTCGGCTGCTTCATAAGAGGTTTTGCGAATAACATGCGATCGGCTTTGGGATCAATGTCCCAGCGCATGTATAGGCTCCAGCTCATTAGAGGCGGTGTGCATTTATCTGCTTTGGCTCGTGGCTCCAATTTTTGGACTGGCCCGCTTGCGACGAGGGAGGTCAGAAGAGAGACGGCGAGGAGTGTGTTGGTGAGGAAATTCATGATTGTTGGTTGTGTTTGATTTGTACTTCTGTTGATTATTGGGGATCTATGGACATCGTCAGTCACTACATGTTGTTAATCAGAGAGCTTTACATACCGAAAGTTGTTTCTTCTTCGAGAATAAAATGTGTCGAAAGTCAGTTGTGTCAATGAAGATGTAGGGATGTATGAGATTCGTGTTTGTTTTCCGTTTTGAAATGGTCAAGCTGAGAAATTGAAATCCTTTTTGTTGCAGATACATCTGTCTAACCGAGTGATCATTAGAAATATTTGTGAGTAGTGATTCATAGTATGATAATCATGATGAATAAATGTTAGTAGTTACTCATAATATCGCAATTCAGTCATCAGTAATGACCAAAGATAGTCAGTAATGATTGAACGTAGCCATACCGGGCTTAAGGTTATTCATATCAATATCTATCAAGGATTGATTTAAAACTGTTACAACACTGTCCTATGTGGTTTTGTTTTCGGATTAAATATAATGTCTCTATATAAGGATAAGAATGGAAATGAATAACCCAATACCGTTAAGATGCGGTGCTTTTACAATTGGATGGAGTTATTTTGGATCTTCAATCCTAGGGTGGTGCCAGTGAAGTTGCCATCGAGTTGGAGCAGGGAATTGCCTCCAGTCACTCAGATGGAGTCACTCATCGACGCCTCATTGTGTTCCAGATATGTAAATTCGTCACCATTGTTGCAACTTGGTACACAAATTCGAACAAAAACTGGTTGACATCCAACTCGACCGACTCAAAATCCTACAATCACAAAAATCATACATCTCGGACATCCAAAATCCCACAATCTAAAAATACATACGCACTTGGGTAGTACCACATACCTTCAAAACCTCGCCTCTTTTAAGGAAAAGAAACGCTCTCTGTAAGTCAGATATAAAAGGATAAAACGGAGGTTGTTACTGACCCTTTACATAGATTGTCTTCAAACCTTATTTCCAACACAACAACCATGCAGATCTTTGCCAATGCTTTTCAGGCTACCTTCCTGCTTCTCGTAATCGCCGTCAATTTCGGGCAAGTCGCATCCGGCAACGACGACTGCCCCAGTGTCGGCGCGACAGATGTGTCTTATACATGAATTAGCCAAGCAGCTCACGGGGTCTCGCAGCCGATACCATGGACAAGCCGCAAGACCTCAAACTCTTCAGTAAAGATTGCACCATGATTGATAGTAAAATGGAACAAAAAGAGGACAAAGGGCCAATCATCATTACCTCTTCCAAACTGGCCCATCCTATAACTTTCACTGGGATGAATAGTCCATTCGACCGCCCCATTTTCATGTATGGTGAGCAGGAGGAGGGTAGATCTCATTGCGGAGGCGGAACTCATGGGGATGCTCTTATCTATTCTTGTACTTTTGCTTGCGAGGGCGAGAAAGCGTCTTGGTGGACTGATCCTGCTGATCATCCGCCGAAAAAGAAGATTGATTAATTGTGTTGGATAAATATTGTAGCGAAATGGAAGTTCGGGGAACTTCTAGTGTATGACGAGTGCTGGCACTCGTCTGCTAGAATTGGGGAATAGCAAATGCGAGACCCTTAGAAAATAATTGTAAAACAATACACGACTGGAAACCAATCTACTCAACTATGCATCGAGGGATGTGAGACCCAATTGGAGAGAAAGATCTCCACCACATTTTCAACTCTATTCCGGCCTGAAGGCGGACAACTAAACGTCGTTATGTATATCTTTGGCTTGTGGCAGACACGATGAGCTGCAACGTCAGGTTGAAAATAAATGAACCAGTCCGAGGGCAGCGAGAACAGAGTTTCCAAAACTCAAATTGGTAAAACTGCAGTCTGGACTACTGGAACCCGCGAGCGAGATCCGGACAACATGAGAAATACCCAGATAATGTAGTCAAATATTGGGAATGAGTGCTTAATCATTTTACTGGTGAACATCGCCGTAGTTTCAACTGAACTATCATTCAATGCCCTAGAGGACTTATTGATCAGATCGCGTTCATAAATCAACGTGACGGCCTCAAAATCGAGAAATACGCTAAATTTGTAGCGAGTGGGGGATGAAATCACCAGAAGATGCATAGGGTTTTTATTTTAGTGTTAAGAGAGGGTTCTGTTGTCCTGTTCGAAGAATTGTACTGAGTACTTACAATACGACCAACAGAATGCTTTCACTAACAATCTTACATCGAAGCATCCGGAGAGTCGAGAAGGCACACACATGTGATGTAGTTTCCCATGAGCTCTTCAATAATCTCTTCTGTCTAGATAATCATATCAATCGAACCTATAGTAAACACATCTGCAAACCCCTTGAACCCATCCCCAAGTATCCACAAAATCCCATCATCCAACCATCTCGCACATAATTTCCCAAAACCAATACCTAGGTATGACCGAAACATCACGTGTCCCAATTGTGCACACGTGCGGATACATTGCACCAATATCGCGCCGATAGGAGAGTTTTCGCTCAGCCACTTTTGTGATTTCTCCGATTCTTGTGTTTTGGGAATAGATGAGCAAATAAAGATGAGAGGACACGTCGCTTGTTGTATGATTGAAGTCGTGCATCGGAAATTTGAATTGGTACTGTCGAGTACTGCTGACACTTGGAAATGCGGGATATTGTTTAGATATTTTGATGCCGAGTGCATCATTCCGTTGGGAGATAAACCAGCTGTTTATTCGCATGCGTATCGAATTTCGATATGCATTTCAAGAACACACCTCGCAGATGATATCGTGTACGGTGGTGTATTGATTCGTGCAGGTAATTCTTAAACTGGTGGATAACATACAGGACTATAAGCAAAAGATTAACAAACAATAGGTATACAGGGCCTACTCATTAGCTTACATCAAACTTTACACATTATATCAATGACAAACAAAACCAAATTGTGAACTTGCTAGGAGCATAACCCTATATCCACATCGGCCACCAGAGAACCACCAATATCCCGCATAACCATTCTTCGCGCCAATTGTGTCTTCAGATATCGTTGCTCTCGTTCTATGGCAAATCTCATTGAGTTATGTAATACATAGCGTCGAGATCAAATCTAGGCCATTTGTTCCTTTAATTTTTCTCGCTCACTGGCTCCTTTGATCAAAGTGCTAAGATCACCCACTGGTATTTGGAATGGGAAGTCTAGAGCCGCCAGCATAATAGCAAAAAAGATCCACCAACCCGCCAGTGATGTTACGAAAAGAGTCGCGCCAGCCGCAATCTGCAATCTGTTTGCCAGCTCTAATTGACTCGCATCGTTGTTGCCGATACCATTTGTCGTGTGCCAATACACAGAGGTCAAAAGTGAGAAGGCAACAACTAATGTGAAAAATATTATAACAAAGACGACGTTTGTGCGCAGAGAACAGACTAGGTAAATGAGACACAAGACCGCCATAAAGATAAGAAAGAATCCGAAAGAGGCGTCAAATCCCACTGTTTTTAGACCATCGACTGGAGTACCGCCGGGAGGAGCGTAAAGCCCATATGCGTAGTAAAAGGGTTGAAGTGTGGAAGCGAACGTAAGCCAGAAGGCACCGAAAGAGACGAATACCACAAAGGGAAAAGTGTTGCCTAGAACAAATTCAAGAAAACCACCGACAATCATGAGGAGCCCACCGAAGAAGAAATAGGAACCACTAAAAGTTGGTTAGTGGATGTCGAGGCGTCTGGGGGGTGAAAATCAAGACACGCACATTCCAGCCGCACCGTTATTACCTGCTCCGCGCCAGCCCATAAGATCACACGATAATGGTGATAGGGTGATTAGGAAACCAACTATTGCTCTACATACTCAGTTAGGGCGGAGAGACTTCAAAACCGTAAGTTATGAACATACACTGGAGTAGGATTTCCGAAGGTTTTTCTCAAATCACCTTTCACGGCGTTTTGGGGAGAGAGATATATCTTTTCAAACAATTCCGGACTGATACTGATGCTACCAGCGGTTTTGATTCTCTTTAATGCATCTTCAGAGCCCATTGACATATCGTTCATCTCATATGAATTGCTGCCTTCCCCGCAATGGTTGCTAGTATGCGAAAAGTCCTTTTCCTGTGGGACACCACTTGAGTTTGCCTGGGTATTCTCCGTTACCATTTCGAATGTAGTTCAAAACAGCAGATGATAATTGATAAAACGAAAGGTATTGACAGTTAATTCATGTAAGCAAGGCAATGAGACGATATGGAATTATTTCGCGAACATGGGCAGTCGAGTATTATGTACATATTCATACATGCACTAGGGTTTCTACGCAATCTTCGCAGAATTCGCCTTCGGTTCCTCAGATTTTGAAGATCAGCGCACAAAATAGCTCAAACTGTCAAGCTCTTATGGATTTTTGAACAAGCTATCCAAGTCCAGATTAGTGGGTGAACACCAAAGCCCTTGGATGTATTGAGCAAGAGGCAAGTCTGATATAAATTATTCGAGCTAGGATATGGTTAGTGTAGAAACATCTCATGTACAAGCTCTGAAATCCATATTGGTATAGCAACTTGCTTAAACCGAGTATCAAGCAAGGACAATATTCTTCGGGATTGCATCAAGCATCTGATTGCCACCCGGTCTGCCTCCTTTAACCGCGAGCCTTTTCAGCATATCAGTGATTAGTGATATAACCATGAGAGACTCGTGCTGCTCTTCGAAATCCTCGTAATACAAGGAAAGTATGGCAAGTGCGGGTTTTCCCAATTGTTTTAACATTGTGTGTTATACGTGGTATGATGAGCTTTCCGATCAAGTGAAAGCACACATAGAGACCAGATTAGGTTATACCTTCGAAACTATAAGCCAGAAGTCGGGGGAAAAAGCGCGGACCTTAACCAGAATTTGAGTAACCTAGGAGACTTGGTGATATACCATTGGTTCTCAAGAAAAGCTAGTCGAGTTATGCAAGATTATTGACTGACACTGCATATCATCTTTTTCGGAAATTTGATCGTCAAGGTGACAGAGGTCGATATAAAGTTCCTCAATGTTTCCTCAAGACTTCGTGATTTTGCCGAGAGAAATAACTCACCAGAGATGCTATCATTATTTCAAGCAATATCCTACCTTCAGTTCTCCATCTGTCCTCAAGGTTTGTCATTGTCCATAGTTTTCCATATGATTCTCGAATTATCTGGTAATGGAGCATGAAATGTCTTCCATCCGGCTTCTTCCTTGCTCGCATCAAATATCGAGTTCCCTTCTGATTATTATGTTCAGAATCCGTTCGACGCTACAGACTTCCCAAAGACACACAATCGTCCACGCACTGTGTGCCGAAGACTCGGAGTCAAGAAACTCCCATGAGCTGATAGCGGCAATCTGACGCTTTGGCGTATAGTTTAGACCAGGAATTGCCACCCATCACTCCAAATCTTCACATGAAGGGGACGAAGGTTGGCCTGAGAAGGGTTTTTTTGTGGCGTGGATTCAGTAAATTATTGTTACTCGTAAGATAGTAACAACAAGCCGCCACCTGCATCGGAAATTTTGATCGTACTACGCCTTTTCTGATAAGAATGACAATCGAACGTACGAACTTCCCAGACGGCCTTTGATATTAGAATACGTACGACAAGGGGCAGGGCTTGTCACACGTGAGCAGTGCTGTGTGCGCTATTGTGACCGAAATTGACATAAAATTTAGCTCTCCAAATTCCACGAACGCGAAGGGGTTTCTCTCCATCATTCGAGACCTCAGACGAGATTACCCTCTGCTGGATATGGTGCGATATGACAGATGACGGGAAAGATGTAATTCGGGTTAAGAATATTGAACATGTGTCTAGCTTTTCAGAAGATTATAGTCGTTCCGGCAAGACCAATGTTCAAATTTTGGTGCGCGTGTTGATCAATCCGGGTGCCGCTTTGCAATTGGCGACGCGTACCTTCTCCAGCGAGTCCCGTGATCACAATCAAAATGATGTTCCTTTCACACCATACCGTTCATCACCATGCATGCATTCTCTTGAAATGATTCTTATGCAAATAATAATATATTATATATACGACAAGACACGGAAAGCCTGGCTCGCTACTATAATATATCACGTGAATGGATATCAGCCGTGTCACATGACACTTTCTAGTCAGACAACCAATCTTCATTCGCACGATTATAAAATCTAGATATTTCCAGGCCAATTCCCATGGCGCATGGTATTGTTTAATAGCTTGCATATTAAGGCTTTTGAGGAGTGTTATCAACATCAACTGAAGACATTTTTGAGCTAGTTTATGTATTCCGCTATCTAGTAAACCTAAATAGAAGTTTACCTTTGATCTACTATGGATGTTTGACTTGCATGTACCAATTAGCTTAAGTAACAGAAACAATAATACCACTAAACAAGCAAAATCATCAAACCCTTCCCAATCAAGACTACCTGATCGACACAACACTTCACATACCATTCTTCTTGCTTTCATCCCCGCTCCTCATCCTAGACTTCACTATTGGGACTTCATGCCAACTCACAATTCACGAGAAGAACGTTGAAAATACCAAGACCAACCTACTAAAATAAAACAGAGCGGAAGGAAGGACAAGAGTAATTATATTCGGAAAAGCACATATCTTTCCCAAGTTTGGAAATCGTTCTTCCTCCCCCTACCCTTCTCAAGTCCTACTCTCTCCTGAACACAAAATCTCATATCAAACTCCCAAATTAATCGCGCCAATATCACTTCCATCTCTTGCCTCGATATGCAAGATGTTTACTTACGCAGCTTGTTCTCCCAGTACCAAACGGTGTGAATGCTTCTTCTCTTGCATCCAGACAAAAACAAAGCCAAAATGAGAGAGGGTATTATAAACAAAACAATCTCGAAGTATTTCTCTTGTCGACCGTAATTCTCATTGAGAAAATTTATAACCAACAAGCCGAACCCATAACAGCCATTAGCCATTAGCCATCTGCCGACTCCATGCTACCAGCGACAAAGTCTCCCACCTCCGTACATCTGGCTTTATGTCTTCCATGCATTGAGCTTGAGCAGGTTTAAATAGTATCACGCCCGGCATTACTATCCATAGCATTGTCCGAACCGAATAGCCTTCCATCACTTGGACCCGAAGAGAAATCTTCTCAACAACGCGAAGCCTAATGTCGCCATGCTAGACCGGGAGGTCTGCGTCTTCAGCGGAAAATTCCTAAACCGACAAGCTTCTCGGGTGTTTTCAGTGAATTCATGTCGCTTGTTTCAAAAGATAGCAAATTGCAACAGACGTAATATTAGACACCTTGATTATTGAACAGATCCTCTTTTGAATAAAAAAATGCCATCCATTTGGCATTTGGTTCATGTTCACGAACATGCGAAATATTTCATTTAGGTGAACTTGCCATGCTGAATCGAAGTTTTATATAGACATGCTCTCTTCTGATAGTCTTGTCCAGACTTCTAAGAGCCACAGTAATACCATCAGCAAATCGTACAGGCAAAATGCTTTTGCTGGTTGCATAAGAATAGGGTGAATCATCACCGGCCACTTGACTCCATAGCTGATCTCTCCGCAAGGTACAAGAATGCACGAGTAGGGTTGAATTACTAATATCAGCACTTCATCCTAGAAAATAAGACCTCTGTCCATTAGTCCATTCCAGACCGAACCGAATTCCTTCTCCTGGAGTGGGGGTCAGAATCCAAGCATCGAATTACTGTACTCCACCTATCGAAGTCGCGGATTTAGCGAATGCGAAATGTGGTGTTGGGAACTGTCTCGCTACGATGAACATGAATATCATCGTAGACACATGTAGATACGACGTCGAAGTCTTAACGCACTCCTCTTAAGCGACCTTTGATGAGCTACAGGAGAAAAGACGCCGGGATTTTCTGCCAGTACTGACTGCAGTTTATAGTCGAAATTTTAGATCTATGATGTTTAGTATATCTCAATGCTTTACATGCAGATTGATGCATCAAAGGAATTTCGTTGTGAAATGATTTTGGATGTGATTTTGCCATATGAATGCAACATTGCAAACTGATCCAGGAATCAACCATTTTGAGTCGCGAGACAGCCTGAATTTGATTTCCCTAGTATAGAAATCATTGAAAAGAGAAAAAAACATGGGGTCTCTGCCTTGTACGGAGCCCGACGGAGTTGCATAGATTAATATGGGAAGAGTGGAAAATAAGCGCCGGGCTTGAGAAAGTGGTGATCGTACTCTCGAAACCCCATGCGCCGATGCACAAGCTCGCGCGAGCAGTCCAAAAGGAACTCGCGTAGCATCTGCGAAGTGGATGAGTTGAAATTAGATTGAATTCATTCTGCGGAACAGAGATAAGAGAAAAAAACAGCACGCGTCTGATCTTCATAAAAAATGTTGACGCATGTTTTTCATTAATTCGCAAGATTCGTCGGAAAAGAACGAGTTAGTTACAACCCGTTTGCAAGGCGCCATGGTTACCACGTCTGTAACATACTGGGCATTTCGACGGATATATGTGACTTGTCTTTATCTGTGAGTTTCTGATTGTTGAGAACTGGCAGATGAATTTTACGGGACGTCTCCCACTCTTCCAAAAATGACGGATATAAAAGACGTGATATCAAGCCATGCATCTGTGGAATGGAAATGAAAATCAAATTCCAAAAAACGTATAGACTGTTCCTCCGGGGAAGTCGCCCGTGGGAAAAGAAAAGTATCTAGTGCTGACATGTCATCCTGCTCTTGAGTCTTTTCTTTCTAATTCACCAACTCAGGTCCTTTTGTTTTGCTCCATGTGCAGATCGGAAGCACTTTATTTGGAAATCCCACTTATCATGGTTTGATGCCTCAGATAAAAGGACCACAACTCAAAATATATGCACAGTCTGGACTTTTTGAAGAAAGAGAAAATTGGAAGAGAGAGATGATATAAAAAAAGGTAATAAAAGACTTAAACTAGCAAAACGACACCTGAGTGATTCGAACACTCGCTCCCGAAGGAAATGCCTGACTCTGTGTTACACAGTAGCAGGGCATCGCGTTAACCACTCCGCCAAAGTGCCTAATCATGTGACAATTCGAACGTTAACAATTTATATATGCGTAGAAACATTTGAGATCGTAAGAACAAAATGCGCGGCCTTTGGGTACATGGCCACGAGTACAAGTAATGTAGATCTAGAAAGACAAACAATAACTTCATATAATTTATAAGGAGGCATCAGATAATACTTACTATTTTTCAAAGGTACAGCTGACCTGTCCTTCATTATGGCTGGAAGACTTTTCTTGCTAACCGAAGTTCTACCGACCATCATAGTATCAGACATTAAACTTCAGCACGCGTACACTGATAATACTTCACGACGATCAGTATCTGAATCTCTGGCACCATAACCCATTTGTTCAGAAGAACTCGAGCACACTATCTCTTTCCAACGACCCCATATCACACGCATGATTGAATAGATCTCAGAAGATCATCTTACATTATCGTAGGACTCTGATCTAAAACTTCGTGCATTCGTCGCCTCCCCATTTCCCCTCCCCCTACTAAACAACCATGTAGGTATAGCAATCACCACCTCGCAAATATTTCATAAATTTGATTCCCTTCGACGTTCTCGTTCGAACACAATAAGCTGCCCCGCGGCCACACGTACTTTTTGCATAGATTCAGAGCCCGAAAGAAGATCTTTGAGTACGTAGGTCTCCCACTGGAGATTTGGCTCAACACAGAATAAACGCAAAACAAAATCTGCCTTGTTCGCAGCCATCTGTATACGTTGTCGAGCTTAAGCGCCAGCAATATGCGAAATCACGTTCGAATCCTTTGGAGAGAAAATTAGAAAGTCCCACCACAGACCGTTTGGTGCTCCCTGAACCCCTTGCCAATCTTTTTCCGCAATAGCCATATATTCATGCTGCCATGCGTTATCCGGAATATATTTGGCAACAGTACATCCATTTGTGTATGATAAATAGGTGGGGTTTAATTGTCAATATGATGATCAAAAGGTATGGGAACGCACTCATAAGGCACAATTTGTTGAGGCTTGTAAGAAGCACAGGATCCATTCCTACTTTACACGCAAGTGCAGAGATCCAAGATTCCACGATCTCATTATGCTTTTGAGTTCGAGATTAAGCTTGATATTTGTATTGATGAGGTTACCTCAAACTCATTTGGAGCTATCTGATACAATAATCTTTTGGAAACATCTTCCCACTATTATGACTTAAGTGGGTCAATCCAATTTCTGGGGTTCGTCCGCGTTGACTACCATGTTTTAGGAGCTTTGCTATCCAAGATTAGTTATGGAAGCTCAAGCAAACATGGGCAACGGAAGGATTTTGATATGGGTCTACCTGGGCTTGTAGTTCCCGACAAGGTTGAAAGTTTTTTTGATGGGAGACAACCACATTCAAAACATTCATTAACCAACTCACTGTTAGTGGAGATTAAGCTTTTACTTTTCTATAGTTCTGGACGTTCTTAATTACCCTGCTCGATGTACAGTTTGTGACAATTACAACCACATTTCTTCAATCATGATAAACCACGGAACCACAATACTCGGAATGGAAACACCTCGAGCTTCGTACTGGCCCCAATCATCAAATCCTATTGCCTACTTTCAGCCAAGATCATATACATCAGAGATGTCGCTAATTCCTCCTGGAAGCCCACGTAGTGTAGAGTCTAGTGGTATCAGACGATATCGAAGGACCACGGCTTGTACAACATGCCGTGATAGAAGAGTAAGTGTTTACTTCTCTGCTCCATGCTCATACAATGTACTGATTTGACATCTCTAGGTAAAATGTAGTCGCGACAGGCCATCCTGCACACAGTGTAAAAAAGGTGGACGACTTTGTAGATACCTAAACAGCGAAATACCAGAATTCGAGTTCATTGAGGTGAACGTATCAAGGAGCGCGATTAGAAAATCACCATCACCAGTAATGTCGAATCCAATCACCGAAAGGAAATCCGGTATCAAGTCGAAAGCAACTAGCCGGTCGGTGGGTAAAGCCCCTCAAACACCATACTCTCGTTGCCCCGCAAAGACTCCGGCAAGCGATATGGATACTCAATTCCATCAACCCATCAAAAATCTGGAGATTACCCTTGGTACACTCGGCGAAGACTTCATCTCCTATTTCCGTACGAAAGTTCCAGCAAGAGAAGTTTGTGACCATTTTTTGGACAACTTTATAGGACTACAATCTGCAGTGCCTATATGCCACGTCGATACTCTTATGAATGAGTACACCAGCTTCTGGACCAATCTGTCTCATGAGACTTCAGTTGAATCTACCCTACTAATTTTAGCTATTCTGTATTGTGGGGCTGCCAATTCTACCATAAATATTTCACAATCAACAACACTACACGATCTATACGAACAATTGTTAAATATTGTTAACCTACCAACATATGATTGCGTAAATCGAAGATCATCTGCTACCCAGCTTCTCCAAGCTTACCTTCTTGTAAACACATTTCAAGCTAGCACATCATCCTCACACTTTCGGTATAGATTTTTGCCCCACGCAATTCGACTCGCACAATCATTACAACTCTATCTCGAAAAGCCATGTCAAAGTACCGCTACACAACACGAAGTTGAAAAGAGGATTTGGTGGCATTTGTTGTTCTTGGATCTTCAATCGACGATCGCGACCAACACACCTTCATTAATAATCGGAAATGGAAACACAAACAATGTTTCGTTACCCATCGGTTTTGATCATGCCCCTAGCCAAGATCCAGTGTCACCCATGATGATCGCCATTCACGGTCAATGCCAGTGGGTGCGTTGCATGCGCGGCTGGGTCATGAAGATGCCAACGCAAGAAGATGCTATTCGTTTTGTTGAATTAATCGAGAATCTTCTGAATTTATTACCCGCAGCAAGAGTAGAAAACTTGGGACCACGAACATACCTGAAGTTATTAATTGATAGTGTATATTGCCTGCTCGGTTTGACCTTCTGCCAAGCAAAACAACTGCAGGATATTGGGTGGCACAATCATCTTGTCCGGTTTGTTGTCACCGAAAATGCTTTTCTTATGCTTTATCACTAACATGTCCAATACAGAGCTGCAAGTTCATTTTTGCAAAACTACCTTTATTTGACCGATTCCACTTCTGTAGTACCATTGAAGTGGGCTCTTGCTGGTCTTATACAGCCCCACCACGCTGTTTTCATCCTCCTCATGCACCTCAGTTCGTGCAATACTCTGGATGCCAAGAATCAATTGCTAAGAACTCTTGTGGACAAAGTCTTCGATGCCGAATTATCTACCCCTAGATTTGGTGTCAGTCGTGCCGCTTTCGGATCGCCCGCTTTTACTCACTCTAGCTTTACCTCTCGGATAGGTCGCAAATCATATGGTCACCCTCGCCAAGATATTCTCATCCTACTTTATAGAAAAGTCCAAGCCAAACTAGACCGGAGCATCCCAAATTCAACACCCCTATCTCGCTCCGCCTCTTCCAATATAGGAGTCTTACCACAGCCTGAAGGCTTGGGCTCGCGAGACTCGAAGAGTAACACTATCTCCATTGAGAACTCTGCAAGTAAATATGAAGGAACTAGATGGATGGAATTGGTAACGGAGATGAGCACGGAAGACTGTGTGATGGATAGGGAGTTGGATGATATCTTTAGAGGCGAGCGAGATGCTTGGGATAAATGGGAAAGACTGATAGGTGCGGTTTTCAAGTGCTGAAAATCGGTATTGGTATATAAAAACATAATAATATATCTTGTTAAGAATATTTATAGTGAAACGAAATAGAATGAAAGTAAGTAAACCATTTTGTATATGTATATGTATATGTATATGCCTAGATTCGATTAGATTGAATTTGTTTTTAATTGTGGAAAATATTAAAGCTTATTGAAAATGATATACATATAGAAATCCCGTCGACGAGAGATATAGAATTGATGGAAAGTAGTGTGCGGATTTCTTAAAAGTTTACGATGAATAATGTTGATTAAATGAAGTTTTTTGATGCCTAAGGCCGTGATATTTCTAGCATGCCACGTGCATGTTTCCTCACATAAACCACAAGCTTTGTCTTCAGCCCCTCAATACCGAAAAAACAATTTCGCGTCACTACAGCTCCTCTCATTATTTTCTAGGGCACCTTGAAACCTACATCGCAACTTGTCCTACCGGAGGCTTAGAATAATAAAAACTATACTATCAATTATATCAAATA
Organism: Sclerotinia spermophila; assembly: GCA_038090695.1. Taxonomy (NCBI): domain Eukaryota; kingdom Fungi; phylum Ascomycota; class Leotiomycetes; order Helotiales; family Sclerotiniaceae; genus Sclerotinia; species Sclerotinia spermophila. The sequence goes on along the minus strand of JBBMOJ010000211.1, from coordinate 41,633 downwards.
ATAAAGTTTAATATTATACTTTAATATTTCATTTTAGATATTCTAAAACGTAGTATATTAAGATTGAAGATTTTCACATGATTTTTCAGAATAGTGTTCTTGAGGGCGCTATGACCATGTGCACCATAAGGACTCTTTATCATATGAAATGTTAGATAAGATAGTCGTGATAGATAGCCTGAAAATAAAGGCAAGCAGATTCAATTCAATTCAACTCATATTCCTCCAATCTTAAATTCAACACAACAATTATTTATATTCGAGTTGTCTCCCTGCCAGAACAACTAAGTCTTCCACTCCTGTTATTTCATTGTCGTATAATAAATTATATTATTCATTATAATACCATCGTACCCTCCAAGAGATTACAATTCAATTTAGGCCCGCAGTATGTGTACATTGATAATACTTATACGGATATTGCCCGAGTTGACCTCAAACAATCATGGAATCAACAGATTTCAATTCAAGCCTGCACAATAGACTCCTGGGGTTTAACACTCTTCCATTCCAAGAATAGAGAAGAAATGAACGCTAATGCAGTAACAGGAATTGCTGCGAACAAAACTTTCTGTAAAGCACCGTTGTATACTTCCAATAGTGCAGGTAATTGATCCGCATCAACTACAGCTCTGAATCCCGGGGCACCAGCATCTAGAACTGCCTGAATATTGACTCCTGGTAGTAGCCCACCTTCTACCGAGGATTTTAATCGGTTCTGAAGAATGGTATTTCCCACAGAAACAAAAACTGCACCGCCAAAAGACTGCGATGCAACCACCGCAGCGGTGCCAATGGGGATTTTGTCCAAAGGTAAGACGGTCTGGACAGCGGTAAATCCTTGCTGGATTGCTATTCCAAAACCCGTGGCACTAAGAATTTCGTAGCCGACCCATTGAGTCGTCGTGGTATTAGTTTTGAATGTGCTGATAAACCCACAGCCTATCGTGGCAATTGCTGTGCCGATGATAGCTGGTGGTGCAAAATATCCGGATTTGGCGACAATAACACCGGCCACGAGTGTGAATAAAGCGTTGCAGAGGACATATGGAATCATGTCAACACCGGATGTGATGGCGGATGTATTCTTGATCGCCTGAAACCACTGAGGGAGATAATAGCTATGAATGATCAAGGCAGAGTAAAGGAAGAACGAGAAAAGGCAGCTTGCTAATACACTGCGTTGTCTGAGGATATCAAGCGGAATCAGAGCTTTGTCGCCTCTGTACCAAAGCCACAGCCCAAACACAATCATGGTTACTCCAGAGCCGACCAGAAGGCCAATAACCATTGAACTGGACCATGAACTTCCCTAGTGAATAGTCAGTATCTAGTATTTGGCGCTCATCAAACCACAAGACTAAAACTTACCTCTTCGGTATGTTGGAAAGCTATGAAAAGCATAACACATGCACCAAGCAAGAGAAGATTTCCAAGAATATCGAGCTCCAGGACTCGGGATCCGAACGATCGTTTCGTGTCCATGTTGATTTTAGGATTGAAGAACAGAATCATGGCCAACATGGTTACACCACCAATCGGAAGATTGAAATAGAAACACCATCTCCATGTTACTTCATCTGTGAAAACTCCCCCCATTAATGGTCCCACTGTAGCTCCTAATCCGAACCTATGATTGTATTAGCCTAGGGATGAATAGCAATGCTGCGGTACTTACATCAGACCCACAGCAGCGGTGAAGACAGGACGTCTTTGCATCGGAACACTATGAGCGACAACAACAAAGGATCCAGTTAAAATACCCGCACTCCCAACACCTGCGATAGCACGCCCGATAATCAGTGTGAGGGAATTTGGAGCTACGCCACAAATTAATGATCCTATCTCAAACAGCGCATTTGCGCCGAGATATGACCATTTGATACTGAAAAGCGTAAAGATCCTTCCATACATCGGCTGGAACGCGCACGCCGTCAGTAGGTATGCACTTCCATACCACCCGATGTCTGCGTATGACCGAAACTCTCCGCTAATGTACGGAATTGCCTAGGAGGAATGTCAGGAATACTTATAATGGGGGAAAGGGAAATGATGTGCATACAGTTGTGATAATTGTCCTATCCAAAGAAATCAAAAGCACCGACAAGCAAAGTCCGATCACCAGGACCGTCAAAGCAATGGTTCCAGGATACTCGGTCTCCAATTCCTGTGGCTCTAATGGCGTAACGACCTCCTCGTCCTTAGTTTTTTCTCGAGTCGCAAACGCATCCAGATCACAGGTGGAGGACAAAGATATTGCGTTGGCCTCTCTAGGATCCACAAGCCCATCTATATTCCTCATGAATTGATCACTCCACGGTCCCGGGTTTCCAGGATGTCTCTGCTCTTTCACTGGAGTTGACAAACGTTTCTGTCGCTCATAGGTCTTACTTCTCTTGGACTTGGAGCTAGATGCGGCTTCACCAAGCGTGCTCAGAGATGCCAGATGTCGAATTGATGGAGCCGTAGATGCTATGATGTCTGTAAACAGCTCATTGAGAACAACACTATTTCGGGTTGCCTTGCTGGCATCGTTTTCGGAAGAATGCCGTGGCTCACGAGATTTAGTGGATGTTAATATTCGAGATCTTTCATTCCCCAGTGATGAGTTCACAAATTCCATGATGGATTCAAGTCCTGCATGAACAGAGCTTGCTTGCGTGCTTTCCATGGTGGTAGGGCGTGAAATAGAGGCTATATTGCGTGATGAATCGTTGAAAAGCTCTGGCTCACTCTCTTCCAGCTGTTTAGTCCTTCCTTGAGCATTCATACTCTCTGTCAATGTTCCTTCGTTGCAAGCCAAGCCTGCTTGCTTGTTTTCTCCTCTAACTGTATCTTCTGCAAAATGAGATTGGGTTCCATTTTTTATCACTTGCTCATGGCCTTGGGATCCTTCTTGGCTACCAGACCCTTCATTTATTGCTTTTTGGTTGTGGTCAGTCTTTGAATGAGGAGGAAGTTCATTGGCGTTGTGCGAAATTTCTTGTTCTCCCCTATCATCAGAAGTAATTTCAGATGGAGGCTGTTCATTGAAAGTTTGATGCCAATAGTCAAGTTCTTCCGCTAGAACTGTACATAACGCTGCATTTTCAATGGTAGAGCTCGCTTCACCGTCCGAACCCATAGTTGCATTACCAGGGGATCCGTTTGTGATATTGCTTTGATATTGATGTCGATATAAAGCTGTTTCAACACCTTTGTTTTACCACAATTCAAATTGTGATGTGAGATATTGGGTAGAGTTGTTTACGTAGGTGAACCATTAGTTGTGGATGTGGATTGCAGATCAACAATATATACTATTATAGCTATGCGGGCTGCTAACTAGTATAGGCATACCTTGTATACCATTCGGCATGAAAGACGGGCTTTGTGCCGTAGATCGTTACCTCGGAAACCGGTCTGTGGCAGCCCAGTCAGCTAAACATTTTAGGTTATTTAGATCATGGATTATATTCTCGATGGGCCGACGCTGTGACAAAAACTTACTTCTGTTCGTATGGAGTGATTTCAAACAAAAAAACTTTTGTTCAATGTGCGAGTAAACTTTTGTTCAATGTGTGAGTTTGAGATCTTCGCAAAACAATCAGATGAATACTGTTCAATTAATAATTATTTCCGTGGTTAATTAAAAATTATATTATGTACAGACAACAATGAAATCCTTATTTTCAGCACACACGAACGTTGGCTGCTCATAAGGTTTGGTCCTTCTTCAGCCCCGTCAATTGAGCAAGAGTAGAGAAGACACCAAGTATGCCAGTACCATCAGTGTGTCTGCCCAATGCCTCAGATTCGCCAGTGAATGAGTCCTCCAATTCCTGCTGGCTCTCCACAGACAGTGTGTCTGCAATTTTCTTTCCCCTTAGCCTCTCTTCCTCGATCTTTGCGTGTGTCCATGATTCGAAATTGCTTGTTTCGATACTTTCACCCAGTTGCACACCCTGTTCATTCTTCGGAAGACTGTCCGGCAACAGTCCAGAAGCTCTCAGCATGGATTCAGGACTGATTGTTTTGCGACCTTGCTTGAAAACACATTTTCCGAGAGAGGATGCCACGACGCCAGCTCTTGGGTCCACCTCCTTGATTTTTTCATCTTCATCATCTAATTTTTGTTGTGGATAAAGGCTGTATGATTTTGGTTTCGAAGCGTCCTTTCGCACAAAGTGTGTGACAAGCCATATCCATTTTTCATCCCATGCTAGAACTCTTGTCCACATCTCATATGATTCGTAAGGCTTGAGTTCCTTCTTAAAATTGCAATTGACTGCTCCTAAAGCAATTCCAAAAACAGGGGCCTTCGATCCCGTGATTGCTTCTGTTCCACCTCTCATCTTTTCAATGCCCTTCGAAAATAGCGTACAAAACAAGTGTGTTCGAGCTACATCAGCATCGGAAAAGTAAGAACTATTGCTTTCTAGAGAAGTCAGTGACTAGAAAACTGGAAAGACAACAAGATCTGTAACTTACTGTGGAGGTTCAAGTCAATCTCCATCAACGGAGCATGGGACTCGGTGATTAGGGGCTGGAAAATATTGTGCGGTCCATATTTGACCTTTGGCCGCTGTGAGCGAAGACAGAATCGAAAGGCGTTGACGATACGCAAATGCCAAATCAATGGTAGGCTCTTAAAATTCCCAAGGGCCAGTAAAATGACAGCAAGCTTCCATACTGTCAACCATGTCCAGAGAGAATCTAAGCACCTCAGAAGAATGTGTAAAGAGTATGTAATGATAGACAAGAATAGGGTCTTGCTCGGGAAGAAGGGTTGAGTGATGGACCCGGTGTACAGGTGCGTGGTTTCGGTGCCACTGACTGTAAGGTTGTCCATTCTAAAAACTGATGGTGAAATGAAGTAATGAATATTGAATTTCTGCGATACAGAATATTATTTTAGAGTATTTGACATGAGGAAATGATATGAGATCATAGAAAGACAGAGAAATGATTTCTTTTTGCTAGGAGCCTAGGACTGAAGCTTTTGAGTTCACCGCCAACGAGGCAACTGACAAGAAATAACTCGAACGTGAATCATCACAAGTCGCAAAAGGCGCTCAGATGAACCCAGTATTCATGTGAGATTATAATCTTCTAAGTTCATCCGATTCGCATGGAAACCGCACACGTAAACTTTTCATGCTGAGATCTTCGTATTCAATGTCTACTCCGTACTATCACAGACCGACCTAGCCGGGTTGATCGTCATCCACGCTAATCGGATAAGGGCGGCCGGATGGGTATCCATCAATCCAATTTTCTGCAGCTCTTGAATTAGATCAAACTCTAATGGGCTAGTGCTGACCTCTCCCGCTTCCTAGTTTAGGTTCCGCATGAAACTACGATGTATTGATAGTATCAAGATCTACACAGAAAACATGAACGCGACCAATGAACTTAATTTATCAAAGGTCCGAATCGATTAATGGTCGTATAGGGGGTAGAGAAGATGATTTAATTGACAATCTGGTTGACTATCATTGGACCGGCTTTACCCCCATGGGCATCAAAAGGCATTTTACTGAGCTCATATACCCTTTCCATAGTAGGTCCGCTCCGCCTCAGAATCCGCACGCATGGCTGTTCTGATTTAGGGCTGAATATATTACGACCGTGAGCAGTTCTCTTAAGTCGATGCCGGTGATTGGTCTTCGGGACTTGCGTCAACAGCGTGGACATGTGGATAGCTTCCCGCAGCTAAGTAGAAGCGTTTATGCTTGGCTCGGGAGCGAATTATTGTCAAACTGGATGATCTTATCTGATCGCAATGCACAAAGGATTGAATTTCACATGTGAATGGTGAGTAGAGTTCTAACGATTATAGTTGTTTGCTTTCTTACATTGGAAGCGCTCTTAGAGAGAATATACATTATGCTACAAAATAAAACTTAACACATGCAAACTCCCCCACTTGATTCCCATTGAAACTGCCTCTCGAAGTTCTCCTCCTAAAACTCTCCTCACATGTTCCTCTCATGTGGATCACCCCCAAAAGAAAGCTATTCAGCTAATGGCTTTGTAATCCAAACTGTCAATGATTATGACTTTGGAACGGGTTTGATATCCTGGGATTTAATTGTGGTTCTCTTCACTGTAGACTTCTTATATGTAGCAAGGTAGAAAGAGACGAAGAGAAAGAGGTATGAGCTCAAAATGGTGCATCCAGCGAAAGCAGCAAACGGCTCACCGGCACAAGTTCCGAAGTGAGGAAGGTAGTTGTGATAGGCGCTAGCCCAGTAGTTGTACGTAGCGAACTGTAGAGAAGTTAGTAATAGTTCGGTTGCTAGGTTGATGTTGGGACTTACGTAAACGGCAAAGAGATCAATGACGAACTGGGCGATTTGCATGCGGGTAATCCATTCCTTCCAGGTGATACGGATTCCACGTGCACTCTGGAAGTAATACCAGTACATCACAACATGGACAGAAAGATTCAAAGTGATTGGAACCCAGGATACTGGAGTGTGTCCGACGAGCTGAGTATAGCACAAGAGAGCTGTTGCGGGGTGATGGTAACAGTGAAGGAAAGCTATCATAAAAATAAGTACTACACACATTAAGATTCGATTGTGACTTACTCAGAGGCTTCTTCTTGAGGAATAAGAAAACGGTATCAAGCAACTCCACGTATTTGGTGATGTAGTTTAGCTGTGTCTTCGTTAGTGTAATTCTTTTCAACGTATTTGTTATAAAAACATGCGTAGTAGAGTGTAACCAATGGCTTGGTCCATCCAGTTCCACCGCAGATACCATCAAACAAGCCGTTCTTCCACAAACTTGGAATGAGCTGCTGCGCAAACAGGACAAGCAACGACCCGCTCACGACAGTTAACATCAAGTTATGTGCCATAAACAAACCATTCAGCTTATATGCTGGGCGGTTCTTCATCCATGCTTGACCACCAAAGATGACTACGTAGTATAGAACCACTGTAACAAGCGCTTCTTTCAACGTAGCCATTGGAGTCACTCCAGGAATGAACTCGAAGTCTTCAGCAGGATATCCTGCTGTCGACGTCCAGAGTTTATCGAAGGCTTCCCATGGTGAGAACTTCACGGCCCCATCCATTGGCAAAAGAAGTGTACTGCTTGACATATTGGCTGGTGCTATCGCTACTCGTGAGAAAAGAATGTGTGAGGTAGAAATGAGATCAAGATAGGAGTCTGATGTCAAAACAAATTTGGAATGTGGGGGTTAACGATTATATCTTAAAGAATTTTTGTGCTACCCAAACGTAGAGATACATTGATGATCTTAGTTGAAATTGGCGTTCCTCACACATTGAAAACCTTGAGAACTTCTACGGACTAGTCACGACGATCACAATCGAGAATACGATTTGTAGTGCTGATGATCTCAGTCAAAACCTCGAGCTGAACGATAGAAAGTTTGAGAAATACTCTCAATTCCATGGGTCTGCAAAGTTTACTTCCTCTCTAACTTTTGCCGTGAGGTCTAGCTTTGTCACTATCGTTGGTAACCACCATTAGAGGCGCCCGCAAGCGTAACGTCAATTTTGGGGGATAACATAGAGCTTCCAGACGTTTCAAGCATCGAAGTATTGTTATCTCTTGGCGTGCATGGGAAACATCGAATGGAAGAATTCCCCCAAAGCCCACGGACTAGCTCGAGATTCATTTTTAGCAAAGATGCACAATTGATCTGTCGCAGAGGGGCTTGTCTAGAATCTTCAAGTGAAGATAAGCTTTTTGCGGGTACCGCTCGCCTATCTTGGATCTTGATGGGCCGGGGATGATCGTGTGATTACTCGTTCCGGCCGTCTGCTTCCCGCACACGCTACAATGCCTACTAGTGCTTGTAGATCATCAACAGCGATAGATGTGATAGCTAGTCCAATTTTTGGCAAGCGCGCCAACTGTTTCACGACATTGTTTCCTCGAAGGTTTAAAGTTTTCCTTTTTGAGTCAAAGAGAATTATTTCGATAATGTTAGATTAAAAGAATGCTTCTTCCACATCTCCACAAAGAAGTATTTGACCCACCTACTCCTAGACTCGATCACGCCGAGTAATTAGTTAAGACAGCAATTAAGGCGTGCTAAACAGGGGGGTGTACATACCGTGCTGGCATTATTTGACCTGTTAGCCAAATATGTTGTTTACCGTCTATTGAAACTTCGTGATAGTTAATACATTCTTCACAATATTCCCGTAAGAAATTTGTGGACCATCTTAGATAGATCGTAAATGTAAGGTGATGATCAATGGGATCAACATTTTCGGCCAATCTGGCTGAAATATTTCAAATGTTGTTAAAATTACGATCCACAAGTATAGACGGTCAACAATCTCATTAGAATTTCGATTTCATTCATCAGTGGCATCATTCCGCTCTCGTTTGACTTTTGCTTTCACCTCAACAACACTTCGCTTTGAGCAACGACATGGCTTTCCAACCATCTTTCGCCTCCCTTGCTGGGGCAGCGACATTGATCGCAATCCTTATAGCAAAGAACTCCTCATGGAGTACGCTATACTCGCTTTCTGTTGTTTTTGGAATCTTCCTACCAGTATATACTTTTTACCTTAGTTATATCTTCCCATTCTATATCTCTGAGCTTCGACATGTTCCCACAGTCCCTGGTTTCCCCCTCTGGGGTCAATTCTTTACCATCATCAGCACTGAATGTGGTGTAAGCCAGCGTGAATGGCATCAAGTCCACGGCCCGATCATCAGATACTTCTTCCCATTTGGAAATGAGCGTCTATCAGTCGCAGATGACGATGCAATCAAGCAGGTATGATAGATCAGTATAGCAGCTTATCCTGTACAAACTTCTGACTTATCCTTTGCAGATGACAACCAGAAATCCATACAACTATCCAAAGCCAGTGCGAGCGAAGTTGTGGATGGTCAGAATTCTTGGAGAAGGTGTTCTTCTAGCCGAGGGAGATGAACACATCCATCAACGAAAGTCCCTAGCACCAGGTTTCTCTATTCAATCAATTCGAGCGCTCTACCCTGTATTCTGGCAGAAGTCTTTGCTTCTCACCAAGCTTTGGAAGGAAGAGATGGATGCTGATTCGGTAAAGAGTAAGCCCTTTGAGGTTTTGGAATGGTTGAACCGCACCACCCTTGATATTATCAGTGCCGCGGGTTTCGGTGTCGATATCAACTCTCTCGAGAATCCCGAAACTCCAATTCGTGAGGCTTACCGACTTGTCTTTGCTTTTGATGTTGGATCCCGTCTCTTGCACGGCCTTCAGGCTTTCATTTCATCCACCAAGTACCTTCCTGTTAAGATGAACCGTGATATGGAGAATTCGCGAAACATCATTCTCAAGACTTCAACCGATATTATTGACGAGAAGCAAGAACAAGCTGCTCAGAGAACTAACCACAAGGACATCATCGCATTGATTGCCAAGGACAATTTGAAGATGAAGGAAGCTGGAGAAGAAGGTTTATCTTTCGAGACTATGCGTGATCAAATTATGGTAAGCAGAGTTCACACATATCCCGTTTCAATTTTGCAGAAGGCTAATGTGCATTGTTCACAGACTTTCCTTGGAGCAGGCCACGACACAACAGCCACAGGTGTAACATGGACAATTCATCTTCTCTCAACTCATCCGGAAATACAAGAAAGACTCAGAGCTGAAATCCGGGAGCACATGCCTTTCCTCTTCGATCCCAATACCCGTTACAGAGAAGGTGTTGACAAGACTGATGCCGATCTCCTACCATACCTTGACAATGTCTGCCGTGAATCCCTCCGCTACATTCCGCCCATCCCGATGACAGTTCGTCAATCTTTGAAAGATGACAAATTAGGTCCCTACAATGTCCCAGCCGGTACTGTCATCTATATTCTCGCCAATGCTATCAACCATCTTCCAATGTACTGGGGTCCCACAGCCGATGTCTTTGACCCGGATCGCTGGGACAAATTGCCTTCTTCTTTCACGGCCAATGCTTTCATGACATTCTTGCAAGGTCCAAGAGGATGCATTGGACGCAAATTCGCAGAGACAGAGATGAAGGTCTTGTTGTGTTGTTTATTGAGCATGTACAAGTTTGAGCGTGATGAGAGTGTTGAGAATCCTGAGGACTTGAAGATGTGGAGATTGGTTTTGAGACCAAGAGATGGTGTCCAAGTTAAGGTTACTGCCATCTAAAGCGGTGGATTGTTAGATGCGACGTCAATGTGGGTCGGTCTGAAGGAGCATTAGCATGTGGCGGAGAATTGTTTTAATGTTAACGTAGATTTCTTTTCACATGGATTTTGTCGTAAGAGTTGTGGCTATAGCTTACGTACTCCACCCCCTTTTCATAATAATTTTTTTCTAAAACTCATGGTTTCTCATAAAAATGAAATAAAACACCACTGAATACTTTTTTTGGAGACCGAACCAGTTCAATCGAAATTTGGTATATAGTGATTGCTTTTGGTCGGAACTGAAAACTAGTTAATTTGTTTTACATTATCTTTGTGATTGGGATATAAGACTGGAAAGTAAATATTTTTTATAAAAAGAAATATAGTAAATCTAATGCCTTTCTACTGTGCAATGGCCACAGTGTATAGCTTTCAATATAATACGCACCTCACTTGTTCAACAATCAACGTATACCTGCAACGTGTTTTTTAGTATCTGGCGTTAGGACCTAACTGGGCTAGTATCGCTTCGTCTTGAGTAGCTTCTATCCTATGAAGAGTACGATCTCATTCTAGATTCTTAGGTTAGTCAAATATCACGACAATGAATTATATCACTACTCTAAATAACTATTTTCAACACTCTCTGTATTTAGAATTCAATAAGTAAGTCGATGAATTAGTAATATAAATCACGAAATAAATCAAATTATTTTTACTAACTTAAACTCATAATTCTCAGTTTGTTTCTTATAAATATAATATTATAATAGAACTTAACTATACCGCTTTAATATATACCGGTATTCTGATGACACCGATATATTCTCTCGATTTCATGGTTTTTCATATAATTATACTGATGTTCTTTTCCCGTACTCCTTTATATATAATGTATCAATAAACATTTAACCAATATCAATATAAAAAGGTCAATTTTGATAGTAAAAATGACTAGCAAAATCTGAAAAGATATTATCATAACAATTTCAACAAAATTTTCAGGAATTAAACAATATTCGAAACTGAATCGATCACATACAAGGGCAATTTAATCACATATATACCTGAATACACCAATAGACTCGATATACTGATATCAATGGGTCGATTTTTTCGATTCGATATAACTAGGTCCTACTATATTAATATATCAAGCAGATGAAAGGTCGAATAGACAAAGGTTTGACGTGTTTTCGTTAAGAGTATCATGAGGCATGGCTATAACTCTGATAGTAGCATCGATACACTCGTTGAATGATTAAGAGCATGATTTCCCCCTATCTTGTGTAAATGCGATAACTTCAAGGTTCCAGCACATTTCATCTTGTTTTTGACTCTAACTATCAGACATGTCTGTAATCTTGAGGACTTTGTGATTCTCATTTGGTAATTGAATGATTCACGTGATCAGATTCATTAAAAATCACAAAATTAAGGCAATAGATGGAAGCAATTTTAGAAGGGTAAAAGTATATATTAGAACTAAAAGACTCCATCATAAATAATCATCTCGCCAAAAAACATCTGCTCCGAAAGTAAAATCTCATCTTAAAAGTTTCGCAGGCCCCACTTCCCGCTACATATGTCCAAAGTCCTCAAAGTCGTCTTCCTCCACGTCCAAACGCGGTTAATTGACAGCATTGGCTGAGGGTGCTATGACTGGAGCAGAGTTGTGTTCAACTTTGTTGACTGCAATAGGGTTGCAGACAGCAATACCGACGCAGTCGGTGTCTACAACGACGGGAACGATGATATCGTGGCTGGAATCACCAGTCTTGGCTGGTGTTGCGGCTGGTGCTGCGGCTGGTTGGACTGCGGCTGGTTGGGCTTCGTTTGGGTATACTTGAGCTGGGTGGGCTGGAGCTGGAGCTGGAGCTGGAGCTGGAGCGGCACCTTGATATCCTGAAAAGCCGGCATTACGAACGTCGAGTTTCTAATCAATCTGTTAGAAACAATGTTTCAATTACTCTATGTGGAATATTACAAACCCCTCGGTTGACAAGATCTTTCAAGTCTGTAACAGCGTCGTCCTTCAAGTCTGGAAGATCGCTCTTCTTCAAGTCTGGAACAGCCTTGTTGTTGACTGGGAGAGCAATGCTGAAGTCGGCAATGAGAGCGACGAGGACAAGAGCGGAGATACGTGAGAATTGCATGTTTGCGGTTTGGGGGTTGATGAGTAATCTTGTGGATTAAGTAGTTAAATGAATGTGAAGTGTTTGTAAAAGAGTGTGGAGTGTTTGATGAATGAATGAGATGTGTTTGATGAAGTATTTGATTCGAAGTGGAAATGGCATTGAAGATATATAGCACAATCCTGGCACCTATTCATTCGATTATTTGGCCAGCGTTCTCCAAATTTGACGATCATGCCGATCTACCATTTTTGAGACAATTGGAGACACCGATAATGAATGTGGTGTCCCCGAAGCAGTTACTAAGCATACATTTAGAGTTTTCGCTAACGGGAGATCTCATCTGCGCGAGGGAGATCAACAAACTAGGGTCAGCAATCGAGTCTAGAATGAAGCTTTGGAACGTTTTTAAGGTCATTTTCATTCAATAATCTTTGCAGGCTAAGTCGTCGTGGGTGGTCGTCTGATTAGAATCATCAAAATTTCTCGTCGACCGCCTCGACGGAAGCCACGAAGCTTACTTTAGTATGATTGACTACTATACTTAGTAAAGTGACATGGGGACATCGCGTTCGGATAACTCCCGCTTGTGATGTAAGGCTAAGCGAAATCTGGTAAAGTCAGGGATAGCGAAGCTAGCTGTCCCCTTAGTTGCCCCACCAAAGCACAGGCAGAGATTCGTTGTCACTGCTGAAGCCCAACCAACCCAAGAAATTCTATGCAATAGCGATGCACCATACATAAGACATACTGTACCAGAAAGAGACAGACTATGCATATCACAATTTTGGTGGTTCTGCTCAAGACCAATTTATCAGTATAGTTTTCATTACAGAACAATTGTTATCTAGATCGAATCGTCTTGTTCGAACTATCTTGTGGATACTCAGGATCCGAGATGTTAATGAACTTTAAACAGCACCATCTCGTGTTCACGTGTACATTCACAATTTTAGACAACAATAATCACCGTGGTTGATATTGAGGTTCCCGTATATATCTTGATCCTTTTCACAACAAAAAGTTGTTTAAATCCTATACGGCGATAGTCAAGTGAGTTTAAAAGATCGCCGACTATCCTATCGAAAGATACTTACTGGTGATTCTTGATCGGCATCTTTTTAACTCCCGTGGGACCTTATAAAAGTAATTGGGTGTTAAACGGTCAGTAGCTCGTCTAGGTCCATGGACCAGATTTGAAAAGAGCTTGATTGTGATAGGATAATATTTTATATACACTTCAACAGAATGACAATATGCATTTTGGGGAGATGAATTATAGCATTGGTGCATTTTGTGTCTTGTAGCAGTTTCCAGAATAAACTCTATAATTGATAATTTCGAACATTTGTATCATAAGAAATAAGATTATTGAATACCACAGATAGTTGAAATATATCGAGAATCAAGACATGCCCAACTCGGGCCCTCAAGAGCATCTCCACTCTGCAAATTGACTAAATACCTTGTCTTCTCTCAACGCCAGTAAACATTCTCTCCGCAAACCCAAGCATATCTCTAAGCCCCCATTCCCAGCGCTCTCTCCTTCATCTCCAGGAATTCTAGGGAAAATAACGAAAATCCCATCAGTCTTCAAACTTCTCCATCTAAATCTTTTACACTTCCCTCCCAGGACCTCCCCCCAATCTAAGCGGTAATATGGCTGTCCTGACCAAGACGAGCATCCGACATTACGTTGGTAAGACTCATAGCTACCGGGCTGTAGTCTGTTAAGATCCGGCACATTCTGAATTGCTTTGATTACGTCTGTAACTTTCGCATTATCAACGCTGCGCACTGATTGGCGAACCATACGTGCAATCATTCCAATATCTGTAGGGTTCGAGGACTTTGATATCAGATCCGAGAATGTGCTGATGGATTTGGAAACGATAACAACATTTCCAGTGAAAGTAGGGGACATAGCGGGTAGAATGCGGTTGCGTCCGTTGACCATCATCGCAAATACCGAAGGAGTAGATGGATCGATGGAGTTTGAAGTCGCTAAACGTGCGGAAGTTATTCGAGACCAAATAAGTGCAACCAAAGCATCATTTGTAGAGACCCAGGATGAATCGTTCGAACTCTCATTTGCCAACTCTTTCAAATGTCGCAAAGACTCGTCCGAGAAGAAGAACAGACCCGTTCCTACCACATCTGAAGAGCTTGAAAGAAATGGCGTGAAAGAAAAATCCTCCGGTAACAATCTGTATTCGGGATGGTCCTCCAATCTACCCGTGCCATGTCCTTCGAATAGAGCAGAGTTGTCAATCCATTCTTCATTTACCAATTCATGACCATCTTCCCCGCGACAGCATGTAGACCACAATTTCAAAAGATTAGATATTCCCGTTTCATCCATGACACAGTGATGCACTGCACAAACCAATACGATGCCGCCTCGAATGATATTAGCTTGAGCAAGAAAAACATGAGTGTTCTTTCCTACGAGATCGGGTAGGACATCTCCATCAACTGCATCGGTGGGGAACTCCCTGGCTTGGATACTTTGAAAGTCGTATTTGGAGCTGAGGTCCTTCACCGAAAGAATGTCATTGACGCCAAAATAGGGATCTTGCACGGCAAGTGAACCTTGTTGGGAACTTAATTCTCGAGAGCGCCCAACTGATCCGGCAATGACAGGGAACGCTGATATCGTTTTTGAGAGGCCATCTTTGAGTGTTTGAACGATGGCTTGGGGGTTTGAATCAGAGGAGAAATAGAGGAGTTTGGGGACATGGACGTGTGGTGCGAGGTGGTCGAGTGGAGAAAGTTGGTATGGTTGTTTAAGCATGGTTTCGATGCAGCGTACGGATGTGAATTATGGTAGCAAGTGTTTGAACAATATGATGACGTGTGATTGATTTCAGATAGAATATGAATGATCTGGGCGATTCTCGGCTTTATTAAGACTTTTTGACCTGGCATTCGACGAGGATATTGACAACGCATACCACTTCCTCGGGTTTGCCACTTGTAAGAACTCGGATGACCATATCCCCTGATTGTTCCTACTTAGCTTAGCTTAACCCCCTTTTCAATAATTGACGTACTAGTAATGAACCATACTGTCTTATTGCGGGCTGTTATTCAACCGATATGATCTACACGCACTAGCGGCACCCAGACCAGATCTTTCAATGAGACTTATCAGAATTGCGAAATGTTTTAGAGACTGCGAGAACATCATCATGCCAAGATTTCGATGGAAAGCTTTTCGTATGACGTAGGGAGCATGTGTTTCTATACTGGGATAAATTATACGATTATGTGGTAAAACATGTGGTAATATGAGTGAATGAGAGTGATAGTATGATCCAAATTAGGACTATGGGTCCTTTGATATTGGGAGGGGGAAGGGGGCCGCAAAGTACAAGGGCTCTAAAACAACGTGCGCGTCGGCGCACCTGCAATATTCATCAATAATGTCACTGCAAATGATTGCAGCGAAGCTGGAGTGTCATGCCGAGATTGAAAACAGATAACAAATTTAGCCCACTATGTTTTATGTGTAAAGATCTTCGAAATGACCAGTTCATGTATGTAGCTCCTCATTTTACCTTTGATCCTTGTTCCAACTGAAGTTCCCCTCAAAAAGTCTCTACTTACCATTCTATCATGCTCCATTGACAAGCACCATTTTACTTGAAAAGGTTCTCGAATACCTGAGATCATCGAAGTACCATCAAATCATTCCTTCATGTATATCTTTACTCTTTCTTTGTTCATTGGCATTTTTGCCCTCCTTTTGAAATGTATTTCAATACTTTTCACCCAGCGAAGACGTCTTCAAGAGTCTGCACGACATGGCTGCACACCTGCTCCAACGGTGTCTAGATACGATCCACTCGGTATTATGAGTGTTCTTTCAGCGACGAAAGCAAATCGCGAAGGAAGAAGCCCGAGATGGTTTATGGAGCTTATGGATAAAATATCACCGGAAACTTTGACAGTGAGGGGGCAGCTTTTTGACACTGAGTTTCTTATTACAAGAGATCCAAGCTTGGTGCAGTTCATCTTACAAACTGAGTCATATAAATGGGATATTGGACCATACAGGAGGGAGATTTGGAGTCCTCTCCTTGGTGATGCTATTTTTACTGCTCAGGGTATGTCACTTGATATCGATATCGAAAACAAAGTCATTGGTTCTTATGTATCACGAATGCTAATGTTGAAAATACAGGTGATGCGTGGAAACACTCCCGACGACTTGTACGACCACAGTTCTCTAGAGACAGATTATCGGATCTCGATCTCGAAGAGCGACACGTTCAGGCACTATTTGCTCGGCATGAACTTCAAAGTACCGAAGATGGCTGGACAGAAAACGTTGATCTTGCCCCTCTGTTCTACAACTTAACATTGGACGTCTCAACCGAGTTCCTCTACGGAAAATCTGTAAATTCTCAGGAAGCAGGTAATGTGGCAAATATCGAAACGGCCAGTTCGAACCCCATGCAGAGCACGGAAAGCACAGATTTTCGTACTTTTGGAAGTCATCTTGATGCCGGAAAAGAAACATTATTCATGAAAGGCGTTGCTGGCCGGTGGCATGGACTCGTCAAGGGCCGCAACTTTGATTATCACCGCGATGAAGTGCATCGAATGGTTGACAAATTCGTGGGAGGATGCCTCCGTAAAATCCAAGACGAGAAAAGCCACGAACCCGATTCTGAGAAAAAGCCATTTTCGCTGTTGGATGAATTGGCTAAGGTAAATCAAGACCCAGTCCAGCTTCGCCACGAAACGCTACAAGTACTCAACGCTGGTCGCGATACAACTGGTTCATTACTCGGCTGGGTCTTTTATTTCCTTGCACGCAATCCCGCTGTCTATTCTAAACTACGAAGCATCATTCTCTCTGATTTTGGACCATCCGGTTCAGAGGTTTCATTTTATTCTTTACGATCCTGTAAATATCTACAGAATGTGATTGAAGAGTCGTTACGCCTCGGTGCACCCGTTCCATTGAACGATCGCACATGTAATCAAGATACAATTTTACCGCGTGGAGGAGGTTCTGATGGTACACAACCTATGTTTCTACCAGCGGGATCAAGAGTATTGGTCTCAACATACGCGATGCAATATAGAAAGGATATCTGGGGTGAGGATGCCGAGATGTTTAGGCCTGAGAGGTGGGAAGGGAGGAGGGCTGGATGGGAATTTATTCCTTTCGGCGGAGGTCCAAGAAAATGTATCGGCCGTAAGTTCTCCCGCCTTTGAAATCTCAAAATGTACAAATAACTAATTTGTATTGACAGAACAATTTTCCTTAACCGAGACTTCATACATCGTTATACGATTTCTTCAAAAGTACGATCAGATTGAGAATTTAGAGAAACCGGGCCCAGTTCTATATAATCATACTGTTACAAATCGGAGTAGGAACGGGGTACAGGTTAGATTGCATGAGGCAGATCCTTTGAGTATTGTTTGATTAATAGGTTTCGATTGGAGCGTTAGAAGTGTATACTATTGTTTTATTGTTCTTCATTAATATATCATGCTATTGCCATGTACACAGCATTCAGAAATCAAATAACACTTATGCCGTTACTCGCGGTCCATGGAAACCATGTCACTAAAGTTTATGCCCATGCCATGAAAAAATGAACAAGTGAATCGAATCTTGAAGCATTTTTATCGACGTGCTATCCGTGAAGAAATAGAGAAACGCTATGCTACACGTCCACAGACTTGCATACCATCAATCATTGCAATGGAATTTACGAATTCACTCTATATCTGCTTATGCTCATTCAAAGCTTTAGGTTAGACTACCAGAGTAAGATTTCAACAAGTTTCAATACCAGAATACAATCCAAACTCTGAGTTGACGTCAGTATTTCAAGCTTTCGAATTGTTTCAATTGGCTTCAAGGCTCGAGCATTCCTGATTTGCAGACTTCAGTCGGTTACTAGAAACGTAGTGAATGTAAGACATCATTCTATATATTTTGGTGATTCTTCTTTGCCTCGACTACATGAAGTTTGATGGATTTTGTGTTTCGTTGTATTAGCATCAAACCAAGAAATGAATCGTTTCAATGAACTGAATTGCTGACTTGACATATTTTGACAAGCGGGGGAGGGAAGGGAAGATTGACCACTCATCTCACCATACACAACACAAGATAAAAATTTGCTCCATAGCATCTGTGTCTCCGATTCTCAGGTCCCTCATCAATGCTTTTCAAATTCAAGATGCATAAAGATTCCAACAAATATCTTTTCTACTGATGTGCAGTCTTTCAATCTTCCGCGGCCTTGCTGCTTGCATTCATATGTGGCATCCGCTAAACACTTGATGGAAGATTGCTGACACTCGTTACTTACGGGCGAGGATCAAGAATTGTAGGAAGTAACAGGTTAACCTAGTGTTTGATCCTTATTTTTTGTGTTCAGAGTCTAAAGGTAAAATCAAAAGCTTTCCTAAACAAAGGAAACCACATACATAACACCTCGTGATGAAATTGAAAGCCGCGTTTATAAGCGAGAGAGGTGGTCCAAATGGCGGCTTGTGTAAGCATCTTGTTCAAAGGTATTCCATCATGATCCAGGACTATTATCACAGCACTTGTCTGGAATTGTCATAGAAATATCCGAGAAGCGGCGATGATCTGACCAGTAAACCAACTCCAATCAAATATGAATGGATGAGTGGCTATGAGACCAATATCACCCTTTCATTCTTGATGTGCTTCTGAAGCTTGTCTTATAAAGGTTCCTCGCCACCTATGGCTTTTCCAAAATGCTCAATTTTAACTAATCATGCACATTCAAATCCTAGACGGTATTAATTGTAACAAGATCATTGGCGAACGCCTTGTCCTGAGGTTAATACCATCATGAATGAATTTGATGGGCAATGACTCATAGTTTGTTTATAGAAGCCTACGCTTCCATGTTCTTTCTCAGCTTTCCAAATACTTCTGAAAATGGGGAGATTGGTGATTTGATCTCTTTTCTATCAACGAACTTTTTGGATGTACAAATCCCTTTAGACCACTTCTGATCAACGTCGGTCATGTTCTAAAAACACTCAAAAGCAATATTCTCAATTCCAAGACAATCGATTTTATAAGACCCTTCTGCCATCGCTAAAAAGAATATACGAAAGATCTCGAGCAATCGATCCAACCAACGAAACAAGAAATCTTCACATACTAGCCCTCCAAACTGTTGGCATTCATCACATCAGGATCATGTGTTATGACTGGCCGAAGAAACTATGAATGAGATTTTCCAAACAACGCATGCATGCTGACCACTGTCTTTATATTAGTTCTAAATGATCAGCTCATCATCTTAGAAGGGTGATATTCATTGCAGAAACGGATCATCGATATCGCCAGACGAAATCTCAAAGCACAGCTAAATTATCTCTTGAAGTTGTGCCGCATTGGTCAAGACAGGAACGGTCAATATCTCCATGATGCAATTCAAGATTGCAAAAAACAGAATCCCACCGAAACTCCGCCCTTACGACAATGTTTGAAGAGGTAGCTCTATGGCCATAATTCTGCATCTTTATCTGGTACATAATTGCTTGGTACAGAGGTATATTTATCGCTGGAGTTCCATGGACATTGTGGTGTGGCTCTGACATCCACACACAAGATGTATAATGATGCAACAACTTCCTTCGATAATCTTGCGAATGGAGGTACCCCAGAAGAAATTGCGGGACTAGTTGAGGAATTCTGCGAGCTATTTGATCAACATCACTCTAGCCAAGGGTTCAGCATTTCGCAAAAGGCGATAGGAATAATGGAAATATTCCCCTATTTTGACTAGAAACAAAGGCAGGAAACATTGAAGCGAAGTCATCGAACTGGTCGTGGGAATGCGGAATTCTTGTTGGGTGGCCAATTCGTGAATTGGGCCCTGGAAGACTGGAAGACTCTTCCTATAGGGTGGAAAGAGACGAGAGATTACGAGGGGAATTAGGGAGTTGGGGGGGAGTATATGGACTCAGATTGTCCCTGCCTGAGTTTGGAACAATGAAGAGAGTGCGGCAATGATTTTTAATACGAGAAATTGTAAGTTATTGAGCTGCCGTTTGACGGTAAAGTAAACGATGAATGAGTCAATCGATGAAGTCGCTACCAGCATAACTAACAATTACATTATAGGTAGAAGATGAACTGTTTCATGTATGGATGCTCGCAATCCCTCAGCATAATCCATTGAACTGTGCGAAGACGACGACAACTCTCTCCCACTAAAAAAACATATCCTTCTCTGCATACAACAACCGTCCTCCGCGACTACATGAACAAGTTCAAATCTCTTGAATGGATAACAGGTGGACTTCAAATTAAGGAGATTCATATACTCGTCTTTACATGTAATCAGATGGCCAGATAAATCTGACTTGAGATGCTTCGAGAAGGCTCGCATACAATAGGGAGCGGACGAGGAAGGGGGGGGGGGGGGATAATGAGGATGTGTTTTGCAACAGCTACAAGCGCAAAGTGGGCCATCAAGAGGGCGAAATATGCCATTGATAACAGCCATGAGAAGCTTGCGCAGGTGAACAAAGGAGAACGAAAATGGAAACAAGAGAATTCGACCAAGTACCAAAAGCAATCGGAGGATGAGTTCAAGGTTGGAGTTAAAATTTCAAAGAGCAACAAGGGGACTACCGGTGGCGAAAAAGGAGGATGATGATGCTGATCCCATAGTGAGGAAAACGAGAGATCGAGAGAGGAAATGATTAAAACATGACTGCTCAACTTAGGCTTCCTCCAAAATAATCAAGCAAAACAGACTGATTCAGGTGAAGGTGAAGCTCAAATGAAGTTGGTGGTTATTCAAGTATACCTTGGAGGTTTGGGGTTGTGTTGTGCATGCAACAATCATACTATTTAAATACCATATAATTTGTCCCAGTGTTTTCTTCAGATTTCTCATTTGTTCGCTGTCTTCCGCAAGGCCCAATAATGGATTGGCTACGTACCTCAAAATTATGATACAACAGAGGACATACAGGTCTTTTAGACGTGTCAAGATTCAGTTCGGGTACACGTAGCTTGAACGCAAGAGCTCGTCATTCGAGATCTGGATACCACTACATACACGTGGTAAAAAACGTGGTGTCGAGAGGATCTTGAGGCATTGAATCAAATGATCACGGGGATGGCTGTAAGAGAGGAGCTTTGGTGATACTGATATGAGATGACATTCTCTCAAGAATGGCAAAACCAAAAGCAAGATTGACAGACACCAAAAACATACAATAGTAGGGATTCGCTGGTGGTCACCCACCCAACTACTAATCTACCGATCTGGGGCTTGAGTATGGCAGAGCGGACGGGATGCCCTAGATTCCTCAGTCTATGGTCGTATGTGGAAGTTAGAGTTCGATTTTTAATATATGTATGATTTTAATACAAGGACGTTTTTTGAAGTGCCAAATCCTATTGAGTATGAACGAACTTGGATTCAAAGCATCGTCTTTCTAGAGGGAGGGTGGAGGGTGGAGGGGGGTTAATATACTTTCAAAGGCTTCTGAGATTTAGATATTCCCCCGACGAAGAGGTGTCATAGGAAATGGGTAGATATGTTGCTTAGAAGCCTTCGTCAGCCATTGACAAATAATATACCAACAACGCACAATTCAAGTATCAGTGGTTTCGCCAATCTCTACTATCTATTTGGTACATATATTTTCATTATTAGATGTCGCAAAGAGTAGCTACTTCTTCTGCGGAAATGGTTGTGGCTCTACAATTTTCCCATCCACGGGTCTCCTCGCAATGATATATTGCTGCACCTCCGGTTCACATTTTGGATTATCCGGCTGAAACTGATCGATCGACTCGCTCACGATCTCCAGGTCCATACTTGTCAAAAAGTTCCTCTGTCCCTGCTCACTCATCATGAAAGTCGGAAGTGGTTCCCCCATAAACGGCGCCAGGAAATCCTCAACATAAGTTTTCGTATCATCATACGCTGCGACATCATCGTCCTTCACATACGAATCACTCGGCATCTGACCGAGCACAAAGATTCCCCCTGGCTTGAGCGCACAAACATATTTATACACCGCCGCGTGAACAGCCGCATACGACAGTTGCAGATGAGCAAAAATCATAAAGACGCCGGAAAAGGTGTCTTCGAGCTGGAATTGCACCATGTCCGCCACGGAAAAGGTACCCTTGACTCTCTTTTGAGCCAATTCGACCATCTTGGGAGCAATATCAAAGCCGACGACTTCGAAACCGGCGTCCGCCAAGAGCTCCGAAACGGGGACCCCGGTACCGCATCCCACGTCGAGAACCTTCGATGCGGGGTCGAGCAGGCTGATGGCTTTTTTGATGGCGGCGATCTTGAAGGGGTTGTTGCGATAAGCTTTTTCGTACTCGATGTTGAGGGCGTCGAAGGTGTCATGGCCTGCTTGAGATCCTGCCGCTACGGTTGCCATGGTTGGAGATTTTCGTTGTAGATTGCTAGAATGGATGTTTCGAAATGGTACTCGGATAGTATTGAGAGATATGCTTGTTCTCAGGGTTCAAGGGCTAGACTGTTCTACCAATGCGTGTGTGGAAGAACCAAGGATTCGATGAAAGTTTCGGTAATGATCTGATTCAAGGTGTTACAGAATCCGAAATCAGGTGTTAACAATGACAGCATGTGAGTTTGAGCCGGGCTAAAGTGTCTCAAGGGGTACGAAACAGGTTCAATAAATTCTGGATGAAACTAGAAAAGAATCCTTTTAAAGATCGGTCGTCCAGGATGAAAATAGTAACCTGTTATTTCGCTGCATCTCTAATAGGCCATAGCTGCTAGAGCTCAAAAGCGAAACCCCTCCGTTTCCTCTGGTCGGGGATATATACGATTGGAAATTTAAACAATTTGATTCACAGCTTTGTAGCGGGGAAGATCAACAAAAGGAGAAGGGGAAAAAATGGACATCATCACGGGATTTTCCCCTATAATATCTTCGATGACGGAGCTAACGTCCTACAGGAAACATTATATCGGAGCAATCTTTCTAGATACTTCGGGAAATACCTCCGTCGTCCCGCAGATACTTGTTTTTCAATCAGAGTTAATCCATCTTCGGAGCAAGGAATTATTAAAGGTTATTCTCCTTTAAGGATTCCCGAGTCCGAGGGAACGTTAACCTTAGCGAGCATCAAGTTTCTGTTCTGAGGGAGCTGCGTCATACCAAGGCCGATAACAATCAAAAGGACAAAACCCTAAAAATAGATTTTTGCCTGAACTAAAAACGCATTTAGTATTTAATGGTGTGTTTATAATAAAATCTCATTTTTCTAAACTTTTTAAATTCATTATATTTTCGAATTTTATTAAATAATAATATTTTAAGCTTTAAAACTATACTATCAATTGAGCTAATTCTAATAATATTATTTTCAAGGTTCTAGCCCTAATAATTGTTGTATAATTAATTATTGAAATTGAAATAATTGAGAAAATTGAAAGAAAGATACTAAAGAAAAAAAGAAATTCTTATCTTATCTTATCAATCTTAAATCAATATATGAAATATATTAATACCTCAAATATTAGAATTAATGATTAATACAATCTCAATTAATATCCATAATTCTAAATAATTCTTTAATCTAATACACAACTTTAAATCAATATATAAAATGAATAAAAAAGTAATATAATTATTAATTAAGACTTTAAGAATCGATTAATATAAAATATAAAAATATAAAATGAAAATTGAAAATACTATCAATTATATTAGAATCTTAGCTTATTAATATATTTTTATATATTGATACCTTAAATATCAAAATATATAACTAATATACCTTCAACTAATATTTATAGTATTAAACGAATTTTAAATCTAATATATAACTCGAAAAAGATTTATAAAATAAATAAAAAAGTAATATAATTATTAATTAAGATTTTAGAAATCGATTGATATAAATTATAGAAATTTAAAATGAAAATTAAAATTTTGATCAATTATATTAGAATCTTAATTAGTTTAATTATTATGATTTGACTTTAATACTTATTCCTTTTATATAATCTCTATTATTTTTATATTTAATATTAATTTCAATTTTTATTATAAAACTTTGAAAGTTATATTAATTGATTTCTAGAATCTTTATTAATAATTAGTTCTCTTTTCTTTTTTTATATAAATCTTCTTCGAGTTGTATACTAGATTTAAAATTTGTTAGTTTATAATTTAATAATATAATAATATACAATAAGATTGTATTCTATATAATACAATTTATTTTTCCAAGATTTCTATAAGTGTATTATACAAATTATAGATTTTTTTTTTTGTATCAGATAGAAATCTATTTTTGGGGTTTTGTCCTTTTAATTGTTATCGGCCTCGGTAGTCAACAAGGATATAAAGTGGAGATGAGAGAAAATCCAAGAGTGTGGAGACATTTATTTTTTTCCCAAAAGATTTTATTACGTCTATCTGTCTATCTATTGTGCGAATGAATGAATAAATAGAGTGATAGGTATAAGATATACGGAAATACCTCCCTCGATAGTGGTCCAATCATGATCTATCATTTACATCAATATATATGGTATGTCACTAGCGAAAATATCTCGTGTCTTTATTGAAGCCAATTCCATTTTTAAATTGTGTATCGAAGGTTTTTAGGATTGGATGTCTGAAATCCAGCTGGACGGAAAAAACGGCCCCCACCAAATGTATCAAAAATCAGAGATAAGTATTAATAATACTTATACTTATACTTCACAACTATATAAGATTATTAGTGATATATCGAATATTATAAAATCTCAAGTTATATTATATTTAGTATTTCTTATTATTTGTAACCAATTTAGAACTCGAAATCTTTATGGATTGACTTGATGTGTAATTTTGAAAAAGGAGTATCTTTTGGGTATGTCGTATTTTCCGTCCATGTCGAGGGTCTGGTATCGAAATTAGTCCCTCTTCTGATATGAGAATCCATATTGGATGACGGAATTTCCCGACCCTTACCCTCATCATACATATGTTTATGCAGGAACAGGAAATATTGAAACATTGCGTAGACTTCAAATTTTAGCAAAGAAATAGATTCATCCATTCAAATCCGCCAGGTTGGGAATGTGCAATTTTGTACTGTAGAATATGCATCTAACTGCAGTGTTATATTCTCCTCTTGTGAAGTAGAATTAGAGATTGAATATATCTTAGGGCTAGTACTCCGCTTCCCCTCTGCACCATGACTGGGAATGGAGAGACTTGGGCATTCAGATATCAGATATTCTTGGAATCCAATACAGATAAAGCTCAGAACAAATAAAATGTTACCACTGTGATGTGTGGATTTTTAATGACGATGCTAAGCATCACCGGCCAGATATCTAGCAAAAGCCCTCCATCATATCCAAATACTATAAACATTTTACCATCCGAAAATGTCTCTATTTCGACACTTCTATACCCGACTCCGATGACGACGCCAAATAATCGCAAAGCACAAGGCCTCCCAAACCCATTTTTCCAAGACCATTACCATCATAGATCAATCCGTTTGCACCGTCCAGGAAGTATCCTTCTTGATGATCATACGCTGCGAATCACTACTGCCCACACTCAACCCATCTGTTCCTTTCTCGCCCGTCTTATTCCACAATTTCGAGCTGCCTTCACCCAGATTCTTATTCTTCCTCGCCCCGCGACCGCTCTCGCTGGCCCACACGCGAAATTTGTAATCGTCCAGATCCACATCTTCTCGGACTCGCGACTCCTGCTGATTCGTATCGTTGCGGAGCGCGGAGCCCAGGTTCGAAAGTTGGTAGTTCTCGGAATCCTCCAATGTGTATCCTGATCGTCCTCCTAGCTCCTGGCCGTAATATGTAGAGAGATTTTTGACGAAGGGTCGGAGACTGGGTATGATGGCGGAAATGACAGAGTAGTTCAGCTCGCTTTGGGTCCAGACGATAAATTCGTCTTCGAGGAACATTGGGTTCGTGGTCAATCCATGGACATCAAATCTGGCTAGTCGGTAGGCAATGGCAATGATCATACTAGATGAAAATGTTAGCATGAGCTCTTGGATTGAAGGGACTCAAAAATACGTACGGAAGACGAAAGCTGAATGCCACAACGACAGCAGTTTTATTAGATTTGCTGGTCCGAAGACTCCAAACTAAGTAAATTGATAAAGAGACAAACGCGAGCTCGAAGATAATATCAAAAGCAGATATAACCTGCCATCTTAGAAACTACAATGTCTAATTAGATTCATAATCTGAATGAAATTTGATTTCGAGAAAATGCTTACCACATTGTCACAACGCTGTCCAATGGTTTTCCACGGATGAGCCAAATTGCACTGCAACGCAACCGTGAAGAAACTTGCAACTATCCACGTAACCATCAAACCAATCACTTTGCGGAAGATTTTCTGGTGTTTTTGATCGGGCGTCAAACTGGCCAATAACATAACCACTGAAGTTTTAGACAATCCGAGAGATATGATGAACAACAGCAAGCTTGTATACCACATCTGTGAAGTGAGACGTTAGCTTTTTGCGGGATCTGATACACGTTACGTATATGGCTTGAACGTACTTGCTCTATCTGGGCTTGGTTCTTGACTGGGACAAGTTCGATGGATTTTCCTAAGCCCTTGGCGCAGGCTCCTAGTACTACCGACGATTGAATAGACGCAAGCAGCTACATTATTGATCAGCTACATTCATGGCACTTCGAGAATTTCGTCAACGGCGCGAAGTGATCATCGTGAGCGATATTTCAAGCGACTAACCATTGAAGCCACCAGACACATTTCATCATAACTGACACCTTTCCCCATCGAACTTCTCGCAAAAGACTTGATCCCACTGAACACCAAGACGCACGCCAGCCCCAACGCTGTTGCGATAATGATCCACGCCGAATGATCCGTACTGGTGACCACCGCAAACGGGGGAGATTGACCCGGCGGCACCACCAATCCCGTCGTCAGCATCGACATGGCACGCGTATTTTCGTAATTTCGAACGTGCAAACAGATCAGACACCGGACATCCACCACGTTATAATTTGTGTCAGAGTGGAGGGTTCAAACATGCAGATGCGAGCATCGTCGATCCAGAGTTGCCGGGTGCCGAGGGCTTCATAAAGAATACCGCTCGAAAGAATGCATTATTCTGGGAACGCTCGTGCAACTATATTCTTTCAGGTACCCCGTCTCAAACGGTGCCTTATACACGGGGAGCTTTGGAGATATGTTATTACAAGGTGCCACCAAGCCCTACATTATGCGGTAACGAGCCGCCCCTGGTGGGCTGATTCTCTAGAGAGCGGAAATACTGCAATGCAGTATAGTCCGAGTAGACGAAAATCAGCGCGAGAGAATTCTCGGCTCGCCTGGAAGGTCCTGGACATACTCTGTACGTGGGCAAGCACGGAAGGATTGAGTGTCGGGAGTCGTGTTCAAGCTTTGGGGGGGAACGAGTTCCGGAATTCTAGTATATTGGTTATGAAGGGCCATCCTCGCAAATCTGAAATGTCGCAAGGGGTTCTTTGTGACGCAAATCTGAATGATTTGCTGCTTTGGAACTGGTGCAGGTGGGTTTTTCTCTGGATGAGTGGGCTTTCGGAGCCTGATTTTCAGTATTGACGGGGGTCGCTCGGTACTTACTGGGTATGCGGTGGATGATGATTGTAGACACCGAAGTCGATCCTCTCTTGCTTGGATTCGATATCTTCAGATGAAGGCAAAAAAATGCCTTGAGACATTTTGTAAAAGGCACTGATTGCGAAGCAGTTATGGGTATCTGCCTCGGTTGGAGTGCAAATAAAAACTCAAAATCTTGTCTCGAGCCTGTATCGTACACGTAATAGTTGGTCCATCCTCAAATATCGATCGCGGCATGGATCTATTTGGAGAACCATGGGGCGACTGAGCAATAGTCCCCTGAAAGCCTGAAAGGCTCAAATAAACGTTTTCTGCTTCGTGCCTCCACGTGGCCATCAGCCTTCTTGATCAATTTCTTCAAGGAATAGAATTTGCGCACTTACTCCGTACTCTGTCACGCCAGTGACAAAATAAATGACACACCTAGTCCTTTTTCCTCACCAAAAACTTGGTGTGATTTTAGTCTATATGTTTATCCCCTAGCTAGCTCAATAGGATATAATTATAAACTATTGAAATATCTCAAGAATAATATTTCGAAAATAAGGTTTCTAATAATATGATTTTTTTTAAGATTACTATAGCAATAGTTATAATCTATTGAATATTAGGTTTATTTTGGGGTTAAGTATAATTCGTGTTTGGATTTTTGAATATTCAGCATTTTCAATCAACTATTACTAATTCAATATTTGGAATAAAATCCTTGAAATTATTTTATTTGAAAGATAAAAAAGCAATATATAATAGGTTTTAGATTTAGATTTTCATATTATATATTGAGCGATTAATATATATTAGAAAATCAATGATTTTAATAGATTGTGGTATAGAATCCTTACCCAAACTTAATATTATCAATAAACTCAACAACTTCAAAATTATATTAATAAATTAGCTTAAATATTTTATTAGATTTAACTTTTTTAAATAAATATTTTGATCTTTAAATATATTTTAAAGCTCTAATTTATTATCAGAAATTTTATTTTGAGTTTTAAAATAAAGTTATAAATCTTCAATATTAAAAATTATTCATTTTCAATTTATTATATTTCTTGAATAAAAATTAATATATATTACATTCTTTATTTAAACTCTATTTTATATCAAAATTTATAATTATTACATAATTTGTTTATTTTATTATTGAATTTCAAAAAGGTTAAGTTGATTAGGATTTATATATCAACTAATTCATGTGTGCTACCTTTTTTGTCACCCGCGTGTCTGTGTTCTAACACTGGGTCATCACAGTTAAGCGAGGTGTACTACGCAGATGGAGTTGTAAGGTTAACTAACAATTGATATATTATTGTACGAGGGCCACCCCCGCCCACCCACTTTTTAATACATTTCATCATTCGACTCTGAGAATATATCGTCGGCTGAACTTCTGCTGATAGCATACTTGATATATCGAACCAGCACTCAAACCCTGAATTTCATAACTACTACTGTACAATCGTACGAGAGTCCACCAAATCAATGTCAAGTACGTGAGCCTGAGATACGAGGCCACTTATGCATATCGCCTAAATCACGCGAGAGTCAAGAAACTTTTCTCCACTCACACGGGCACGCGAGTGACAAAATAAATAGTATACCTCCACGTGAACGAAAAAAGCCGCCACACCAATAAGATACCTTCTTTTCAAAATTAAATATCAAGTCAGTATATATATTTTTTGAATTCAAATTTGGATATAATAAATGAGAATCTATTTAGTTTGATATATATCTAATTTTCATTGAATTTGAAGTTAAATTGATGATATTAGATAGTATTAAAGTTGAGTGTTATTAATATCTTTTCTAATTTTTGGGTCTTTCGGTGTACGGTTTTTATCGTTCACATAGAGCATACCTAATCCTTTTTCCCCACCAAAAACTTAATGTGATTTTGGTTTATATATTTAGCCTCTAGCTAGCTTAATAGAATATGATTATAAATTATTGAAATATCTAAAGAATAATATTTTGAAAATAAGGTTTTTAAGAATATAATTTTTATTTTTTCAAGATTACTATAGCAAAAATTATAATCTATTGAATATTAGGTGTATTTTGAGATTAAATATAATTTGTATTTATATTTCCAAATATTCAATACTTTCAATTAACTATTACTAATTCAATATTTGGAATAAAATCCTTGAAATTGTTTTATCTAAAAGATAAAAAGCAATATATAATAGGTTTTAAATCTAAATTTTAGAATTATATATTAAACGATTAATATATATTAGAAAATTAATGATTTTAAGAGATTTTGGTATATAATTCTTATCAAAACTTAATATTATTAATAAACTCAATAACTTCAAAATTATATTAATAAATGATTATATATAATTTTAGAAACTTTATATTTTTAAAATAATATTTTGATATATAAATATATCTTAAAGCTTTAATACTATTATTTAAAAAATTATTTTGACTTTTAAAATAGTTTTATAAATCTTCAATATTAAAAATTATATTATCTTCAATTCATTATATATCTTAAATGAAACTGTTTTATATATTATTATTAATATACATTATATTCTTCACTTAAATTCTATCCTATATTAAGATTTGTAATTATTACATAGTTTATTTGTTTTATTATTGAATTTCGAAAAGGTTAAGTTGATTAGGATTTATATATCAATTAATTTGTGTGTGCCACCTTTTTTGTCACCCGCGTGACGGGGCCGGGGGGGGAGAGGCAGTTCAATCTTCCATCCATAAGGCAGTGACAATCATCCTTCCCTCCCATCCCCACCTTCCCAAATTTAACACGACCATTTCTCCATATCGGTGGGAGGGCCCGCCCCTGAACGTTGTGGCGTCCCTGGTATCGTCCGATAGTGCGAAAATCGAAGGATTCTCCCACGCTGGAATTATCTAATACGAAATCTTTGGAAGAAATCAATTTGAGCTGCTGAGCTTGCATGTTGGTTTGCAAAGATGCTATTGGATTAAGGTTCGAAATGCTCCGCTGTCTTCATATATTTAACTTTTTGAACGGTATCCAATAATATTTCGGATGTCGCCGAGGAAACTCAACACGGGGAGTTTATGAAACGATAGCTTATAGTTCTAGACTGGAATGATTTTATATGAAGTAATAATACACTGGTGCGGCTCGTCTGAAAGACTGATTTGGGAATGATTTCAGGGCACGTTAGAGTGGGTAAATACAATGTTCCATTGATCATAGTTTGCATGTTGCCTTGCATCGTGCACTGCACTCACTTCTCTTTGATTTCCACGGTGCCAAAGTGCGTTCGCTCGTCTTGCAATCTTATTTATCTCTTGCGACTTCGATTCCTCCAGTCCTTACTAATTATCGAGTCGCGAGAACGAGTTGCGCGCGTTGAAGTCTAAAATCTCTTATTGCAACATTATCGTCCTCGAATTTCTTCGCTACTCACCATGTCCGCAGAGATTCAGAAGAACAGAGAAGTGGTGTTTGCAAGCCAAGAGGCGGCCGCTGCAGGTTCCCTTGGTCAAGATGTTGAGAAGGAGGATTTCGAAGATGAAGTTCCAGGCCAGGTCGCCAAAAGATGGCGTGGGACGAGAGCCGATCAACAGGATATGGCGGTGTTGGGAAAGAAACAGGTTCTGCGTGTATTTTTCGCCATTACTGATGAAAGAAAAAGAAAACATCATGACTGACTGGATCTCATGTAGCGCAACTTTAAATTCATAACGATATTGGGCTTTGCTAGCACAGCTATGGCGTCTTGGGAACTTTTACTCCCCCTCTTTATCTTCGTCATGGTTGATGGAGGAACGGCCGATCTGTTTTGGGGTTTCATTGTTGCGGCTTGTGGCATGTCTTTGGTATATGCTAGTATCGCTGAAATGGCTTCTATGTACGTGTCATTGTTCCAAAATCTGATTTGAACCCATCGTTACTCTGATAACTAACATGTGAGAATTCTAGATCGCCAACTGCAGGCGGACAATACCACTGGGTTTCAGAATTTGCCCCTCCCAAAATTCAGAAGCTGCTTAGTTATATCGTGGGGTGGCTTTCTGCTATTGGTTGGCAAGTATATCTCGCGGGTGTATGTTTTATGATCGGTGCTATCCTCCAAGGACTTATTGCCCTCAATAAAGCCGACTACGTCTACGAATCATTCCACGCTACTTTACTCTCAATCGGAGTTGTGACGTTTTCGGTCGTGTTTAACACTTCTTTGGCTGAACGTTTACCGTTGATTGAGGGTATCGTCTTAATTCTTCACTTGATTGGTTTCTTCGTCATCGTCATTCCATTATGGGTTATGGGACCTCGTGGTGATCCATCTGTTGTTCTTCTGGACTTTACTAACGATGGCGGATGGTCTTCTAAAGGACTAGCAGCCATGATCGGATTGATTAGTCCGATGAGTGTATTGATTGGTTACGATTGCTCCGTGCATTTATGTAAGTTTTTCCCATGGAGAAATGTCGTGTAAACAGGATACTAACATACTGTGTGTAGCCGAAGAAATCCAAGACGCATCCTGGGTAGTCCCAAGAGCCATCATGTGGTCTGCTGGGCCCAACGCTGCTATGGGATTCCTCATGGCAGTGACTCTAATCTTCACCCTTGGAGATCTCGAGTCCGTGCTTGCAACTGTGACTGGCCAGCCCTTCATGCAAGTATTCTTCAACGCAACGCAAAGCTACGCCGCCACAAACGTCATGTGCATGGTTGTAGTCATTCTCCTACTCTCCTGCTGTGTCAGTGAAGTGGCCGCCGCATCGCGCCAGATTTGGTCATTTGCTCGAGATGGAGGATTACCTGGTTCGAATTGGTTGGCCCAAGTATCGCCCGGGTGGAATATTCCCCTCCGCAGTGTCTGCGTTTCGATTGCCGTCTCGTCCCTCCTCTCACTCATCAACCTTGGGTCATCCGTTGCTCTTAACGCCATTAATTCTCTTGGTGGCGTTTCAATCCTCTGCTCTTACTTCATCACCATTAGCTGTTTGGTGTGGCGCCGTTTACAAGGTCCTCTTCCTGCACATCGATGGACTCTCGGTAAATATGGCATGGCCATCAATATCGCCTCTTTATCCTTCTTAGCACCTATTACATTTATCTCATTCTGGCCTCTCCAAACACCCGTCACCGCCCAGAATATGAACTGGTCGAGTGTGATGTTTGTAGCCGCATTATCCGTGGCGTTGATTTTTTATTATTTCAAGGCAAGACATGTATATACCGCACCTGTGCTTGCCATGAAGAGACGGGAATAAATGATGTAGATGAGATTCATTTGGCGCTAGGCATTCAGAAAGTTCACGGGTCTATCTATATTGGAATACATTTATTTCATACAGATAGAAACACATAGATTCTAAATTTAAACCATCCAAACAGTAGTTTTGCGTGCTCTCAGCTAATTCTAAATATTCGGTATCGAGAGATATAGATATAGATTGCACCTAAGACATACCATCTCTATCCATCAATATCTAATTACTCCAATCATTACTAGTATTCCTCACATCATTCAACACACAACCATCACCACAACAACCACGCATACCCAACCTTACACACCCAACCACCAAGCACCGCCGAGCACGCCATCCTATTAAGCATAATCAAGTCTCACACACGAAGCATAAAAAACCCCAATCAAAGTGCAACGCGGGAATATCCACTTAACGATATATGATCATCATTTATCTCCAAAGTATAACTTGTGGAACTGAACTGAGCTCGAGCCGAACTCCTCTGTAATCAATGAAAGTTTCGGATTAAGATTTATTAATGTTGACGTCGTTATATTTACAGAGTATAATACAGTAGAGAGAATGCAGGGAATTGAAGCATGCAATACTGTAAACTCTTAGTATCGTGGTGTTCTTTCGCAAATACTCTATCGCTTATGTAGTACAGCCGAGTTATACGCCGTATAGAATAGCTTCCTCTCCTTGTTGTGTCCTGCACAGAGTACAGAGTTGAGAATTCAGACTGTCTATGTGGACGGAAAACCCCTCATAGTCAAAGGGACTCTCTATTCAATATGATATATCAAATTATTTATTAATATTTCGCATTGATGATTACATCAATCTTCGGAAAAGACTCAGTAAGTTATACTTCTATACTTCTATACTTCTATATTTTATTACACTACATTCGACTCATTATCAACGATCATATGTATCTACCTACAGAGTATCGAAATACAAGTATTTTTAACCTTTTTATAATCTCAAGTAATTTGATTAATTACGAGTAGATACACAGGTTTTCCGTCCACATAGAGACTGCGTAAATCTAGAACATGGATAACAATTTCAGTGGGCCACTGAACGAAAAATCTAAGATACAGAATAGTAAATAGTATTCTAGACTCGAGATCGACTCAACATCTCAGGGGCCCATGTTCACCAAATGAAGAAACCGATGTTTCTCATGTCTTGAGGTATTCTTGCTATCCGCGGTGAAGAAAATGCATGTGATAATAACAATGATCTTCGTAGTTTTCACAACGGATTTGATGACCAAGTATGGCAAGAGTGATGATCCTGATAGGGAAACGTTTGTAAACCGGAGAAGCAGAGACGACGGAATGCTAACATTTAGTTGAATGTTTCCCTCACATCATTCTTAGAAGCACTGAAAATCAAGACCTTGTATATAACATAAACATGAATGAAGGTATTGCAGTAAGGGCATGCTGAAAATAAATGCGTACACAGAACTCAGACCCAGGTTGATGTTATCTTCAGTCAGTGAAATGGAAATCCTGAATTGTAATATCATGCCACCATCAGGGAGTTCCAAACTATACTCTGTAACAATAAATTGTATCCCCAATCTCACTTCGTCTTCTTATCTTCAATATTCGTTTTCTCCGTCTTTCCAATCGTTGGCCTATATTAATGGTTAGCCACTATTCACAAACTTAAACTTAATTCCAAAACTTGACGGAAAGGCCACTTACACGGCACTTGTAATCGGCTTTTCTGCATACCCATGAGCGGCCTCATTCATCTCGCTCCTCTCAAGCAGCATCAATATCCATGGCATCCCCTCGAATAACATCAATGACAATATCCCTAACCCTGCGCCAAGTAACTCTGTCTCCCATATCCATGCCTTGTATCCCTCTTCCCATAACACGAAACCCCCCACCAACTCCGCAATCACCATAAAGAATCCAGCGACCAACCCAATCGCAATCCTAAATCCTGGCACGCGTGGAATTTCATAATATACAATCACAGTCCTTGCCCATAATGCCACTGTAAGAACATATATCGGAAAGGCGATCAGTTCTCTGGAGGGAGCCGTGAGATGGTTATATGGTTCCACTCGATTCGAGAGAATGAACGAAGAGAAGAGAGACGATAGATACGTGAGGATAAAATATGTAAATGCGATGCGAATAATAAAGAAAGCGAGAGCGAGATCCCACAACAGTTCAAACACTGAGGTATTGGTCTCGAATAATATCATCTTCGGCTTTTCCTCTTCTCGTACTTCGCAGAATTGGCAAGCAGGTTTCAATGTTTGTATTGGGTTTGGCAATAATGGTAGCTGTCGCTGAAGCTTCAATGTCTATTTTGATAGATATAGCAAGAAGATTTGACTGTGGTTTAGCATTCCTTGAAAATGAAGTAGCTTTGTTCTTATATATTGAACTCAAATATGTGCTGCCACTTCTTACTTCCCTTCTATGTTTTCACCTGTTTTCTTTGATTCTGTGCTCACTTGCAACAAGTGGTCTGATTTGTGGTGAGAGAAGTAACCAGTTTCTATTTGTTTACCCATTCTGCCAATGCCGAGGCATAAATTCATCGTATGAATGTGCCAAAGGCTAGAAGAAGTGAGTTGTATATGGCTTCTCTTTATAGAGAGATTCATTGGAGTTGATGAGGTCGTCGATGGGTTTGAGGTTGTGTTGTAGAGATGGAGATATTCATTCAATTGAAGTTCATTGATTCTCAGGTAAATCTTAAGCTTTAAGAGGTCAAGACTCTGCAACGGCCGCTAACTGTGCCTGCCGGTCGGGGCTTGAGCTTAGCTGTGGTAGCTTATTTGTGTCAAAGCAATTCCCAACCACATACCATTCAATTCAATTCAACATCACACAATCAACAGTCAACAGTATGGTAGATTCATTTATATCAATATCAACAACCACAAGTGATATTGATGTCGCTGGCGAATCCTGTGTTTATTTGTCAATACCGGCTCAATCTTGTTGTAGTGTCTTTCTTACAGCATTTCCGGCTTGTTAAACCATCTCATCGCAAGTGCGATACAACATACATTTACCATACGTTTTATCCCTTCGAGGTCTCCTGGTCCTTTGCGCTTCTCCGTGGTTTTGAAATTCTGCTAAGAATGGCATGTATTTGATGAGCGAGTTAAGCTTCTTCTAAGGCATGAACGTAGGTGATGTTTGGAGGAAACTATCCTATCTCAATCGCCGCTGACACGGTAGAGTGGCTTCCCTTTCTTGGAGAACCGCCCTCTTAATAAGGAAGCCACTCCTCTTTCATTTCAACAAGTATCATTACTTCAATGGCACAGAGAATCCGTTATGCCTCATATATACAAGAGGTATACCTCGAGAGTTTTTGATATGCACTACGTACAACATGAGGCTACATCGAAGTGTTCTATCCAAACGGATTAACAGTCCTAAAATCCTTTCCGAGCCATTCTAGGTTAATGATAGGTAACGAAACGACAAAATCCCATCGCTCTTTCTTCTGGTACGCAGTCGTATCACGTCACTATGGCTACCGTGTTGAAACCTCATATAGACCTTCCTTTTCAATTGCCATCTTCACACTCAAAAGAACCTTCTACTCGAGTGTTTATCTTTCTCCGTTCATCATCTTCACATAAAAGATACATCTACTCTCAATAAATTCTCATCATTGCTTTACCTGGCTTCATCCAACGACTGAATATTCATCCCATCACCAAAATATGGCTATCAAAGAAGTTTTTGATGGTCTCCGGGAAGAGATCGGACAAATACTCTCCAGCCAGCCTACTTTAAACTCCCATGAAATCTGGGAACATCTAGTCGAAAATTCAGATAGGCATAAATCACTGGCAGAGATTACGGTGGAAACGTGTTTGGTAGTACATTTCGATTATCCGGA
This sequence comes from Sclerotinia spermophila, assembly GCA_038090695.1. Taxonomy (NCBI): domain Eukaryota; kingdom Fungi; phylum Ascomycota; class Leotiomycetes; order Helotiales; family Sclerotiniaceae; genus Sclerotinia; species Sclerotinia spermophila. Next base: position 4,615 of record JBBMOJ010000211.1, on the reverse strand, counting down.
GGAAGAGACTGTCAAAATAAAGGCCAGAAAAGCCGATCCCGGACATCTAGAGAGCGATGACAAAGGTCTCATCGAATATCTTAATTCTAAACCAACTAGCACCAAACCTATAATGCCGGCTACAAAACGTTCACAGTCTGACTCAAAGGAAAATCAATGCGATTATACAAATATACCATTCGATTACAGAGATACAGAGACGGATATGAGTCAGTGGCTTTCAGACCGTGAGAAAGCTATTTGCTCTCTTCTTAAAGACATAGATCCTGGAGGATCATATGAGCATTTGGACCATAAATCGGTGTTTCGAGACATTCACAAGCTAATGTTAAGTCAACCTACTTTAAAATCTCATCAGATTTGGCAACATCTGAACGAGGAGCCAAATAGACAGGTTCCATTGGAAGAACTTGTCGTAGAGGCTTGGCTGGTAGCGGGTTTTGGCTATCCTGAGGAAACAACCGTCCAAATAAAGGCATTTGAGGACCAGTTGCACCAGTCTCAAGGAGAGATATTGGACGAGGAAGTACATGTCAAAAGTTTTAGCCTAAGTAAGCCTTCGTTCACCGAAATGAGCGGTCTGGTCTTAAACATGTACGGATTGACTTGCTAACTGGGATCGTAGATTGGTACAAATATCTAAAATCCAACCCTAGCTTTTCGAAAACAATGGTAGGTATAGATGAGGAGGTCCTTCGTAAAATCCATGACCTATATCTTCACCAACCTCAATCAAGCTCTCGTCAAATTTGGGGAGAAATAAACAAAGAACCAAATGGCCTATTGCCATTGAGAGAAATAATTGTAGAGACTTGCTTGGTAGCAAATGGGTATCCTATGGAAGAGACTATCCAGCTGAAGGCTCATGCACAACACCAGTGGTGGCGGAATGGCGGAGCTCTACACTATGACCCCAAAGAGCCCATCATGATACCTTCGAAATCATGTGAAGTTCAAAATCATGGAATGCGAAATGAGATATATCTTAACCTTAAAGAGGTCGTTCGGGACATCCAAAAGCTGCGTTCCCGACAACCTACATTAAGCCCTCGTCAGATCTGGATCGATGTCAACAAACTAAACCATTGGCCGGTGCCCTTGGCGGAAATCGCGGTAGAAGCTTGCTTAGTCAAATTCTGTAGCTTTCGTCCCGAAGATACCACACAACTTGAAGCGATCGAAAATCACGATGAAGCTGGGAAGAGGTTCGTAGATAGGATCTTGGATTATTATTTTGGCTCGAATGAGCTCGCCAAGACAGATTGCCTATGCGTGCAATCTGCTAAAATCGTGGAGGAAAGTGAAATTGAACATTATCAAAAGAATGGAAGAGTGAAGGTAGACCCTAAGACTACTCGAGCAGTGGGATTATTGAGGATCATGCTCGATACCAAACACACTATTCCAAACTTCTTACCACAAAATACGCCCACGAAGTTAGCTAACATGGCATATCGGGACATGACCGTTGGTCAAAAAGTGTACGCACTTTTCTATGCTGAATGGGATGAATGGATGGGACCATCACGTCTAATTGCTCCTCCAATTGATTATATTGAAGGTGCCGAGAAAAAAGCCATTCTCGAGGCAGCTGTCAGCTCTAATTGTCGAGAAGATGTTCATGTATGGACTCCAAACGATATCATGAGGTTCGAGACACATGTGCAATGCGCGTTGGTCAGCTCATGTTGGGCATACCGTGGTTCGATTGAGTGGCTGATGTTTGCTCTAAAACGCACGCAAGACCCGGATACAACCAAAATGATCAATAGTGTAAGTTCGACACTCCTTCCTTGTACCTCTCATTGGAAACTAAATTCTCCTTAGGTTCTCGCCGGAGGTTATGGCATTAAAATGTATCACATGGGGAGCGGCTTTATGGAACATCACAACTGGCATAACGATTGGTTCCATTCCTTCCGAGTTTCACATGGAATAGTAGCATTTGTCAAGGAGAGTAAGGATGCTCCAGAGGAGATGTGGGCGGAGAGAGATGAAGCAGGGAAGTATACATATCATTATCCAGTACATCAATTCCCAATAGGAGTATCGACACCTGTGCTCAAAGCAAGGGACAAAAAAGAACCGGCCAAATTGAACTTTGGACTCTTTAGCTATGGACGATCGGGAACCTACAAGGATTAACATATTATTTTTCAACTCAGTTCAATAGTTGAGGTGTGTACGAATTGGCTTGCTACTCATATATCTTATTAGAGTCTTTGTCGTACATTGTTTCTGAGGGTTTTACATAAATAGACGGTACATCGATTAATGAATAAATATTAATATTCCATGGCGTCTTTTTGTTGCGTGTAATGATTGAATTTTCTACATGGGAATAGCTTCGAAGATCATAGTACTTCGTGTACGGAGTATTAATTCATGCATTAGCGTTATGTCCCATGACGTCAGCCTTTGCTATTGTCTACTTCCAAGCCTCTTTCCATCCGTCCAGTCAATCAAATTAGTCTTCATATCGGTTTCTTGTAATCTTACAGCACGTACAATACATACATACATACATAAGTATCTCGATATTTAATCTTTTTTATTCAATTCGAAAATCTTGCTCCATCCGGAATTGTAGTGGACGAGTCATCCATAACGACGAGTACTTCATACATTGTTTTACACCGTTGAAAATATGGAGAAGTCATATGAATCGTACCTTGATCCAGAAGATATCATAAGCAACTATGAACCTCCTGAGGTACCTATTTTGGCTCCGGAGGAGGGGGATATCGTTGAGTGGGGAGGTGTTGAGCAGGAAGATGATGGGCAGGAAGATGATGAGCAGGAAGATGATGAGCAAGAAGATGAAATAGTCCTTGTCCCAATCAGCATTCCAGACTCATCCGAAGTATCCTTTTCAGAACCATCAAACGAGACTACCACTGAGCAAGAAGAACAAGAAATACCCGATGACCCAATCAACGACGCAGAATCTCTCCCTCATAATCACGAACAATATCCAAATCCAAACCAAGACCACAAAACCCAAACCCAAACCCAAACCCACATCCCCTATTTCCTCCACCACGAACTCCCCACCCCCAGATCCGCAATCGTCACCCACAAAGACATAGGCTGGCTCACCGACGCCGGCATCCGCGGCTCCGTCTCCACCGTCTGCCACGGAACCTTCCACTCCCACCCCGCCACCCTCACCCTCTTCACCTTCATCTTCCGCTCCGGGGACCACGGGTTCCGCTTCAAAAACGCAAGCATAAAAATCACTTTCTCCGCCTCTTCTTCATTCCCCAGACGATGATCCCCCTCCTTCCATCGCGCAGCTCGTCCCACGCAAAATCTTCGGCCTCCCCGTCCTGGAAAACAAATCCCACAAAACATCCACAGATCTCTCCCTCCAGGTCCCCCTCGGCCCCTCCACAACCCTCGGACCCAATTTCTCGCACTCCCGCGAATCCGCCTTCGCGCACTCGCATCGATACAGCATTATCGGGAATCCATGGAGTAGCGCGCGACCGCGCGGCTGGGACAGCGCGATCTGGGATGTGAGGGAGAATAAGGTGACGAAGGGGGGGATTCCGGATCGGGTGGATGTGGGGGTGGTGGTGCGGCGGGGGGAGGGGGCGTTCGAGGCGGGGGTGAGGGTGAGGGTTGATACGCCGGTTTGGAAGAGGGGACGGGGATGGGGGTTCCCGTGGGGGAGGGAGGGCCCGGTGAGGTTTGTACCTGGGATTGAGGTGCGGGGGGAGAGAGTGCGGACGAGGAGGTTTGAGGAGATGGGGAGGGGGGAGTGGAGGGAGTTGGTGTCGTGGGAGGGGGAGGGGGTGGATGTGCTGGTGGGGGAGGTGGAGGTGGGGAGGGATTGAGGATTGGAGAAAAGTGTATATAAAGATATATAAGATTGATTAGCTTGGAGATTGATTATAATAATCTATCCCCCTATATATATATAGATATAAGCGATATAATCGCCTAATAGGGAATAGTGATCTACATCTAAACTATATAAACAAAGGAATAGAATATATAATCCACCAATAAAATAAGTGGATATACTATACCGCTATTTGATTATATGTAGTCCTGAATATAGATCGTATTACATCAGTGCACGTGAATATGTGATACACGTGATACAGGGATTTCTGTGACATCTTAGTATTCTATTACTTACTTCTTATCCCTGCGAACGAAAGTATATATTTCCCAAATCAAGCTGATATCAATAATTCAGAGTTTCTAATTATATAAAATAGAATTCTTGAAAAAGAGAATAGAGAAGATAAACCAATATAAAAATAGATATTTAAAGAAATACTAAATAACTATAACAAAAAACGGATATCATTATTTAGTAAAATAAAGATACTATACCTTAACCTAACAACCCAGTTTCTAATCTAAAAGACAACGAAAAGATTATAGCTAAATACTATCACTTATGCCCTAAAAAACCTAGCTCTTCAAAATAAATACTAGATAACTCGAAAGCTGATTTGATATTAAAACCTGCAATATATAAGGCATCAGAACTAAGATGCTTAATAAAACAAAAGAAAATACAATTTGAATAGAAAAAATATATTAGTCTATTGTTACGGGAGCTGCCTCTAGGGTCACGTGGAAGTGTCTAGAGATCTCT
>JBBMOJ010000210.1:0-69692 GCA_038090695.1 Sclerotinia spermophila | reverse complement strand
TAGAGTTTTGTATTCAAGAATAATTATTAGTTTTATTATTATAGTTATGAGAATTGTAATTAGTTATAACTATATTGAATTCCTATTTGAAGTCTAGTTTAAACCACTTCGAGAGATCTCTAGTTACTTCTATATGACCCTAGAGGCAGCTCCTATAACAATAAAGTATCTTTTTTTCCTTCTATATTAAATATAATAGAATCAATTCTCTAACAAAATTGGAAACTCTATTTACATATTAAGTATTTATTCTATCGAGCTATCACTATAGTCTTTTATTTTTTGAAAAATTCTGGATTACAAAAGGTTTATCAGAAAGATCGAATATTATCTTAAACAAATTGGTTTTATTGGTTTTATTAATTAAATTATATTTTTAAAATTATATTTACTTCTTTTTGAAATCAGATTTGATTATTCAGGTTATCGAAAAGAATACAATTCCTTTATTTGTTTAAAATATTATTTTTTACTTTATAAAAAACACCTAAAATATTATTTACAATATTGAATAGATAAATAAAATAATTATAATATTCTAATATAATATTGATAGATATATAAAGATCGGCATCGGCGAGTTTTAATAATTTATCCATAAAATATTACTATTCGCTATAGATAATACGAATAAACTTATAGATCTGATTATATATTAATATTTAATCTATAATAGATAAACTTAGAATATTTATTATTTTGAAGACAAAAATAAAAACAAAAATAAGGATAAAGATAAAGATTGTTTTCAAACCAAATTGTTAGAAAGAAATAATAACAAAATCTTAATAAGATAGAATATACTATTACAGGGCAAAAGTATACAATAGTATACACCTAGATATAATATATAATATTCTACAAGGAAGGAAAAGAAAGGTTCTAAAACTATATCGACTATATGGTTAGTGATGACTAAGCCTCACACTAGTGTGAGGCTAGTATGAACCCGTGACAGATTTGGAGCGGATTCGATAGTCAAACAAGCCCTAAACTATTTGAAATGCTGCATGTGCTTTTCAAGAACTCCGAATATGTATTTAGCTTAAGACAGTGGAAGTTTGAGAAAAGCGGGAAAGATATAGATGGCAAAGATATACAACCACGCCGCGTAAGTGTGTAAGCGGTGTCTATTGCCTTAACCTTAATAGGCAGTGGTAAAGAGACAGTTCTCACTTGATACTATTATCTATCGGATACATTATGTTGTGATATCAAACTATAATACTTTACTTTCTACCATACATTGGACGAAAAGTTTCGCACTCTACTCCGTATATCCACCAACGCACTTAAAATAACGCATGCTCTGAATAGATATTCTCGATTTTGCTAGGCCAAAATCATAATGAAAGTTCTATTAAACGATCATAGCCCCTATTCTTTTCCGGTTTGATTATTTACCTTTATGATTTCCTCATAAAGCCTAGCCATTATGGGTCAAACAGTATTCCAACACGACCGATGTCCACTGGTACCTTCCCACCATCGAGCATATGTTGAAACAAGAGTTGAGGGGCTTTCTTGAAACCTATGGGAATGTTCCATCCACCGAATCCCTTGCACATATCAACATAATCGTAAGACACATACATATCATTTTTATCTCTTCTCATCGAATCTCATCAGGCACCTTTCTCTTCAGCGCAAAAAGGCATGGGGTCATGGGTAATTGATTCTCATACCTGCACCGAACAAGAAATGTTCATTGACCCTACCATTCCCCGTTGTCTGAAATACCGTACAATTCTCGGTAGTTCTAGAAATGGAGCGAGTTGCGCCGATATAGGAGCTTTCATTGGTCAAGATGTGGATGAAATTGTATTGGATGATGCACCCTCCATCAATATATATGTGGTAGATATCATTATTCATTGGAATCTAGTATTACCCTGTGGTAGCAAAGTTAATATTATAGACAAAAAGAAATTCAATATAAATCCCTATACTAATTTCTATTTCATATATTACAATATTAAAGTTTTTTTTGTTATTAACAAAACAATCATTTTATTAGTAATAAATAAAATCAGCACTTTTTGCAACCCGTTTATTATTGAATTTTAATAGAAAAAAAGAAAATATTGGTCCAAAGAGCCTTAGAATCTTTCGATATTAGAGTTCAAAGATAGGTATATATATATATAAGAAAGATATATATATATACAAGAAAGGTATATATATATAAAGCTAAAGGAGTAAATATAGAAACTAAAGTATAGGCAGGAGTATTAACTGAAAGTCTAAAGGGGAATGGATTTATTTTATCACGAATCGTTTCATTTCACTTTCGATTTATTCTTTAATCACAAACTTTACCACTATACTATACAATGTTGAAAGTAGTCAATATCCATAGCCTGGTGCTAAGGCCCAATCGGGACTAGCATCGTTTCGTTTTGAATAGCCTTATAATCTATAAATACATACAACCTTATTCTAGATCTTCAATCAAACTATATAATAATAAATCATACCCAAAACCATCTAATTTCATTACTCACTATACTATATTTCAATATACAATATAGAATATATTATATAAATAAGAATTTGATCTAATTTCAATCTATATATTAATAGAAGATTCAAAATATAAATATAATACGGATTGAAAAATAAGTAAAACCTATAGGTTTTATTTAATAAAAAATTGCTTTAGACCTAAATTTTCAATTAACCTTTCAAAAATTTAGAAAATTCACTAAAACCCTATTAATTGAAATAAGTTTTGTTAGATACAAAAAAAAATTAATTAGATTAATATTATAAAAACGATTTATTCAATATATTATAAAAGTATTGAAGATTTTATTACAGTGACAAAGCAATTGCTTCGTCAAGTACGGAATTTGCCACCACAGGGATTCGCCATGTTCCGCGATCATGAGAAGCTCCATGCTCATTTTATCGAAAGTGATATCCTCTATCTCAATATTGCTCTAGAAGCATTGAACGGGAGGTTGGATATCATTTGCGTGACTCACTTTTCACATCAATGGACGTGGAAAGGACCAGTAATGGCAGCAAAATTTTTGTTACATTTCTCAGAAATCAGAACATTGGTGGTCAGGTACGAGTTGGAGGGAGCCCGACATTTTTTAAAAAAGGACAGAGTTGGTGAAGGGAGATAGTTGGCTTCATGATCAGGAGTCATTTGAGAGAATGTGGGATTAAGTTGGGGAAGAAACTAGATTAAAGTAGAAGATGACAGCTGCTTTTAGAATTATCGAGGAGAAGTGGTGAGAAAGTGAACAGGAGGATGCCCGAAAGTACGGGTAGAAATGAAGTTTACTGTTGGGAGGGGAAATATATTCAGTCATTGTTACAGGTTCCATTAGTTGATAGCTCTTGCTCTGAATGACTTTAATGTTCAAAATGCTTTCAATATTTGAGAATTTATCATTGTTCTCAATAGACGAGAACAACAATATAGCTTGGTAGGTACCAGCCCTGCTCTATAGTATGGTGTGCGTTACATACGTTGTTTTATAGCTAGTGTGATCACCGCCTCCCTCAAGGCCCTTCCAGCGTCAAAAGAGTCTCAAAATCATATTATTGTATGACATCAATACAAAATATGGGGCTATATAATGCCATAAAAACAAATAATATAGCCTAACATAGAAAACGCATAACCCGCAAAAACCTCGACACGGTAATTTCTCGCAAGCTCTGAAGCATTTCTCCTTTCCGTAGAGCTAATCCATAAGCCTCTAAGGTATTACCTCCTTCCCACCAATCAAATCAAAAGTTGCCGCTTTATCCGTCTTCCATTCAACCACTCCATCAAAACGATGCTCGTCCTTCTTTTTTTGGCAATAATTCATCGCCGCATCTCGAACCGTCGTCCATTCAATCACAGCGGTGCCCAAAGTTTTTCCATCATTTTGCAGCTCCACCAATGCCTCTCTCACCCACCCTACACAATTCCAACCTTCATCTCTAGTTCTGATAGGAATTCCCCGCAGGATTTGCAACATGCGATCATAATTTTCGATTTTCGCAATCATCACCGGTACCAAAAGCATTTGCGTTGCTAAAAGAGGTATAGACACCTCTTCATATTTGAATTCGTACTTTCCGAGCGAGGCGGACAAAGACTCCTTGGCGTGAAAACGTGTTCCTCGTGAATCTTCGACCTCCGTTTTGGGCCCGACGATCAAACCCCAATGATATCTTTTCGTTTGAGATGGTCAGCTGACATTCATCGGAGAATGTGGAAGCTGGAATCTTACGTATCTTCTTTCTCGGGCATGGTGGCTTTGCCACCACGAGCATAAAGGGCGATGTAAAGACGATGCTTACCGGAAGGCATGGTTGCTCGGAAGCAACTTTGCTTTTTGGATGGTTGAAGTGGAAAAAACACTCGCCGGCAATTAAATAGTTCCTTTTAAGAAGTCCAATGTCGCAGCGGAGCACAACAACTTCTTATATGCATAAACAAACACGAGGATACCTCAGCACTAACAATACTCCTGCAGTCTCTTGTTTCAAGAACATAGCCTAATGTATGAATCGTCGTGGAGTAATTGCATGATATGTGGTTCCATCGCGGCTAGGCAACCGAAGAAATAGCCGAACCGCGGTTGCAACCAGGTTGCGCTAATCGATTGGCATTTGGGATTGGATAGATTGTATGTGTGTTCGCTGATTGATTGCCTTATTATCTGACCTGAAACCAGCTTGTGATTTAATCGCCGTGTGGATTGACGTGGCAGTAACCCATACCGTTGGTATCCCTTTCAAACCCTATCATACCAAATTAACTGAAAGCACGAAGCTTCAGGGGTTAGGATTAGGATAGCTCAGAGGAGATGGGACGACTTTGAAAATTAAAGGAGTGTTTAAACAATCACAATATTTATGACATGTTAGGCATTGAGCCTTGATGGAATGGTTCGGCCTATCAATCCTCTACCACGGAAATACGGACAAATTTTTGAAAAGTGATGCTTTTTTTGAAAGAATGAATCTCCATTGAACGAATAGAGGATCTTTGATTGATCAGATAATCATACTCGGATCAGGAAGTTGAAGGACCCCATCGAAGTTGGAATCAAAACAAACGGAATTATGCTAGATGGAAATACGAATGTAAATCAAAGTAATAATTATAAATCTATAAATCTCCCAGACGAGATTATCTCATTATAACGCCAACCCATCCCCTTTGGGGAGGAAGAAGGAAAACAGTCAAAACGCCTCGCAAATGGGTATTATGAATAGTTTAACATAGGCCCCACGAAGTTATAGTTTTCACATGCTAATTCAGCCGCGTTCTTTGTCTGGCATAGTGGTAATCGTGAAAAGGAGATGGTGACGGCCCTCAGATCCTGCTGATATCCTAACGCGATTCAATACCATGATCCAGACAGTGATCTTGTGTAGACGGGCGTTGATGGGATTTCGACTTAGTAATCTCAAAAGTATTTTTGCCGAATCTCTTCCATAGCTTGTGCGGTAGGCAGTGGATCCAAGAATTTATCAATTTCCTTTTTCCAAAACATATTTTGCGGGTTAACGTACATGGCTGTTGTATACTCCCAATAGTAGGGATACCAACCAGCAGTCTCCCAATCAATGATCCCGACTACTTTGTCACCGTCTGCCAGAATGTTGAAACTACTCAAATCGCCATGTGTGAAGACAGGTGGATCGAGCCAAGGTCTATCCTGCCATTCTATGAGCTCATTAAGACCTTCCGGGTTGGTTGGACGAGCTGGAGCATCCGACCGCAGGTATCGGTGAAACTCATTGGTGTTTTCGAAAGGCCCAAATTGTTCGGGTCCATTAAGTCTTCCATCATATAATATCCCACCGTCAACGTTGGCAATTCGTGACGTTTTCGGAGTCAACTTGCGCATCTCTGCAACCATTTCTCGAATTTGGGAAAGTATTGTAGCTTGAGATTCAGGGGTCCGAAGTGCCCATTCACTTGCTACGTATTTTCCACGTAATCTTTCCATGACGATATACGTTGATCCTTTGTGTACAAAAGAGCAGTAAATTTTAGGCACTGGAATAGATGTGTGCTCTCCAATAAATTTCATAGCTGATGCTTCTGCCAACGTTCTGAAGCTGCCAAATTTAACGCAAATCCCTCTGGATATATTGAGCACACCAGGACTACGGCGACGAAATCGTTTGGCGACTGCTATCGACGCAAGTGTCAGGCATCGGCGGAAACGGGTATTATTGATCGGGGTTGATTCTGGTATTTTGTTGGCAGATTCAATCTGCTTCTCAGTGGAATTGGTTGTTTCGTCGGACATGATTATCTTCCGAAGATTGAATGTTGAAGGAATGATTGAGCCACTTCTCTCTCTGGAAGTTTGGCATGACAATCCCCATTACCGAAAAGGTAACATGGAGATGAGGGCTGCAAAAAAAGGGCTGTAACAGCGTGCAATTGTCTTCTGTGTATTGTATTTGGGGAAATAGATGATGATGAGCAGGCTGAAGTACGTTAAGGCTGAGGATATGCAAGGCTACTAGTACTATTTCATCATTCCGCTTACGTAATCCAGTATCACCGCATAACCCAACGCAACCCTCAAGTTTGATGAGGATTGCTCTCCATTTAGAAGAAGCCAGTGGACATCATTTTCTACCAATTGAGTAGCTTGTAGCTATTAATCCTTCTACAGCTATCCAAGAGATTATGTAGTATTATGAGTTCACATCAAGTGATGACTCCTTTTCTGACTTTACAAGCCCACATCTAATCTGCCATTCCAGACTATTGAACAACCTATGCTCACAAAGTCAGTTGTCGTTTTCTGCTCGCCCTCTTTCTGCAATTGCACCAGTTGTTATATCTTTGCAACGTCACGAAATGATGCAATCAAATATATTTCATAGTCTTTCTTTCGTCATGAACTCATCAACTTTTCTGATTATTGTATCTTTTGGATATATCTGTTGATCGTCTACTTAAATTTCCTCTATTCGTTTCGAGAACTACACTACTGCTTGCTCGCTTCCTTGAATGTGCGTCTTTGAGATTTTGATCATTTCAATGAGAAACTAGAGAAGTCGCTCATTATGTTTCTGGTCTATTTACCTATCCGTGGGAGGTGGTTTGCCGTATCGAGAGATGAAATTCAAAAGGTAACGGAGATGTAGGGATCAATGATGAGCCCCCAAAGCTGGTGGAGCGTGTCGTTTAGCAATTTCTGGGGAAATGGTTCGAAAATGACACATTGAGACTAAACATAATTGGTACGAGCTCGTTGCAGAATGGGAGTTAATTCACCTATGGGTGTTGCGGGCAATGGGGAGATGTAACGGAGCGGCCTTTGAACAATACATGGTGTCTATTTAGGGTACGCTAGTCATTTGTTTAGTTAAGAACGAAGAGCAGGAAATCGAACTTTCATTCGGACTAAGGTTTTGGCACATGTTATGATTTTCATCTAGAGATTTAATTTCATATAATTTAAACTTAAAATGGTGCGACTGAGTAGTCTAGCAGTTAAATTACTCAATCACTAAACTTTAGCTAGGCAGGGTACCAGCAACATCCCTCGCCCAAAGGTTTGACTAAAATCATAGATCCTACCAAAATAGTAATAACCCCTTAATCCCGACAACGCGAGGGTCCTTTGAGAACCGAGAGAGCCTCGCAAAGCAAGATTGCATAATCCTACCGCGATCAAATGTCATAAATCTTTTGTGCACTTTCCGCAAAAAGCGACACCAAATCATCGTTGTCCAAGAGCGGGGAGCTCAAGATAGCTTCAAGATTGGACTCGTGATTATATCCAAATGGCCAATCCTATTGAGCACATGTTAGTTATTTCCCAATATCTGTAAAGTTCCACCTACAGTTCCAAATATAAGCTGACTCTTAGGCACATCATAACCCAACAATCCTAGGACTTGGTGAGGGAACGTCGAGCCAGCACTTGTAGCAAGCAGTTAGAACTCTTTGCCGTCTTCTCTTGAGCAACGAGAACTTACGTATCCCACCAAAACCTTGTCTGTAACAAGTTATAAACCTCACTGGGATTTAGATTCGACGCAGGACTAAGTAAGAAACGATCGATGATGGATGGAAATGAGTCGCCGACATGAGAAACTTGATAACGGAGATTGGTGTAGTTTTGCACTGTTTCAGATAGTAAGAGATCCATCACGGTTCTAGCGGTATCGAAATAGAATTCTACAAGCCCCGGCGGATAGATTGCTATGAAACTTAGCTGTCAAGATTCAAGATTGTGGTCGCGGGGAAAGAAAATAGTAACATACTAGGATTTGCCTCAATCAAAATGCCATTATAGGCAAGGTATGGAGTATGGGGGTGTATGAAGATAGTATGGCTTTCATTCATTAGTTCATTCAAAGCTTGATAAAATGGTTGAAAAGTAGAGTTTCCCAAATAAAAGCCTTCGTGGTTAGAAAGCAAGATGATTCCAACAGCATCGAGCTTTGAAATAGCATAAGTTGCTTCGACGACACTATGCACTCTTGTCAATAAATATTCTGATATCCGATCACTAACACATACGATTCTTCAGTATATGGCAAGGGAATCGTGGCAACGAAAGAAAATTGTTTGGATATGTTCGAACAAGCTGGATAACTTCTTGTCAGTCCTTGGACTCTGAATGGCATTTTATACCTACAGCTGATTGCCATTCATTAAGTAGTCGTGCTAGTGCGATGGACGCTTCCCGATTCCCAGGGAAAGCGATCGAGCCGGGAGTTGTGATGGATATTACTCTATGTGTGATATCTATTCTCTTCATTAGACTAAGAGATCGTGCTTGAAGTCATATACCTCACTTAAACTTTGCATGAACTCAAATTCAGACTCAATACTCCACGACGGACTCGGTTGGCCCGCAGTGTTGGGCACAATCTGGAGGTACCAGTCTGGGATCACGTGTGCTAATTAGAAAATGCAATGTTAGGGTCCGATCGTCAGCTGAAGAGTTCCGCACTTGCCATGTGTATCAATTCGGACCTCCGAGTAGGAATTATTGTTTGGGATTATGGATGTGCTCCGGTTAACAGAAAGAATAGCATCTATCGATTTCAATGCTGGTGTCGTGAAATTGAATGCCAGTAAGTCGATTCCGTCTAACGGAGTTAGCACTCTCGAATGTTATCTCGGCATCAGCATATTCTACCTTGTTGCGCAATTCTGAGAATTTTCTGGGAAGATTCTGAGAATCCATGGGCTGCACAGATGAACGCTGTACTTAACAGCAAAAGATTGAAAAGCATTTTCGGGAGCGTCGTTGTTAGTCAATCATACATTGGTCCCAGGGTTCGATGATGAACATCCAGAGAAGCTAGAACGGAGATTATATAGCAAGTTACCCAGCTGAGTAATACATATCTAGAAACGATGCTATGGTTCTTGTGCAGCATCATATCGACATCAAGGTAGCCGATCTTTGGCTCCCGCTTCTCAAATTGTTATGCTGCATGCGCCTATGCTTACAGACACAATAAATCTATTATCAGATTGGGAGTGACCGCTCTAGGAGCTGAGATGTGATTAAGTCAGCGATAGTCAAGACCAATGGCGACTTCTGAATTACTGATCCATTAAATTGACCATCATAGTCTAGAAACATGAATGAATGTTGGAAATTCGTACAAATCAATAATACAAAAATGTACGATTGAAATCGCCACGCGTCGCAATGAATGGAGAAATATGAATGCCGGCACCCATTCAACTTACAGTAAGACGAACCGAGCATGTGGTTTTAACACATGCATATCAATGGGCCGCTCAATCACCATCACACTTGGAGAGGTGTCTGGCGCAGGAAAATATTGGACGCAATCCGCCTTGAGACGACCCGCCATTTTCGGCCCATCTGTATTTATATGTCCAAAAAGAAGTCCCCGAGAGAAATCACTGCAATGAATCCAAGATTACTGATTGAGAGCAAGGAAAGTTTGATGCCCGCTAATGATAGGACAATGATGAGTATACATAGGCCTAATAATTACGGGACTCAAGTGCCAGGGTGTAGAATGAAGCTGGATGAAAGGGATATAAAGGCGGCAGATTCCCAATGCTGGTGACAAGGCATGAAATGAATTATAATTCCGCGGTTCAACTGATGGCGCAGGTAGCAACTTGAAGGTGTCTGCGAAAGCCACCGAATTGAGCAATGTAATCTTACATAAGGTTAATGCATCCACCTCCAGGAAGAGAACGATTACAATTCCCCGGACATCATGCACGCTCTTAATTGGTCTTGTCACCCCATGGCTGTAGATGGGGTATACCGTCATGGATATATCTGATGTAGGGAGTAGATTGAAGGCGGTTATTCTTGTATCGACAAGGTGGCCGTCAGATAGAATGACGATATGATGGTATAAGTGAGAGATATCAGGACAAGCCAATGCCAAAGTCAATATGATTTAAGTCCGATGGGGAAAATATCAATTGTTAAAAGGGGACGAATTTGAAAAGGAGGTGAGTTCGAGGTGATGTTCAGTGTTTCGCTATAATTTTCTTCCAATGAAGCTAGAATACAACAAGTGGGAGGAGATTGTCCCACCAAAGAATAACAACAACAAAAGCAATGCTTACGACTCTCGAGGGATATCTCGATATTCTTTCAAATCTTCGATAATATGATCAATAATATTATTCATATAAATGCGGCGTATTATGTTATTCGTGGCACCATCCAAACAATGGATATTTCAAAGGAGGTCAAATGGTCCGATTCCAAAGATTCAGACTCACGGAAGAAGCCTTTTCTGAATCACAAGTCTGGTTTAAGTTCTTGTTCTTGTTACCACTGTTCTTGTTAGAGTCCCTTGATTTTGATTTGTTGAATGATTCATAAATGCAAGGCGCAGACAAGCTGAGGCTGTGCTGACTCTGTAGCTTAAAAAACGACCATGTCGGTGAGTGGATATGCCCTGACATAATGTACAGCGAAACCGTTTGAATGGTTCTGAAGATCATCAATTTGGCGTCATTCTGGAATTTTCACATATTGAAAAGCTTCCATTTTCTTCCATATAATCTCTTGTGATTTACACACTCGCAAAAGAAAGGCCATCCATAGTGTGAGAATGGCGACTCAACATATTATAGCTTCAGCTGCTCAAAACGCCCATTTGCTCTCCATACTTTCACGAACAGATCATGCACCATCTGAGTGCGTCCAAATCAAACAATACCAATCATCTATTGAGGGTATCATATCCCAGCAAGAGCAACGAGTAAAAACTTTGGTTGCAGCAAGTGCAAAGGAACACCAAGACTACGACGATTATCAAAGCTCCACTGTCAAACGTTTGGCGTATAAATTACGTGGGAGAAAAGGCAAATTCATCGAGGAGGGAGAGAAAGAACACCGAGAATGGTTGAATGCAATTCAGAAAGAGCTGGAAGCCAAGCGTCATTTGAATCATTTGCAAGATACTCTTCAAGATGCCAAATCAAAAGCATCGTCGTTGAAACCTTTGGTAGAAGAACATAATGCAGCACAAGCTGATCTGGATGCTCTTTATAACTCTATATTTTCCGGTCCATCACATGATTTTCCATCTGAAGATACGAAGGAACATACTCTTTCTCGTGCCAAAACTTCATTCGATGAGGGACAATTACGACTAAGCACCGAGTCCCAGGTATCATTAATATTGCACAATGCTTTCGAGGTCATGAAGCAGTGTGTCGCGACTATGGATTATGCATCACAATCGTCAAATATAAGTGCATGGGGAATTGACGGAGGATTTGATTGTGTGGTGGAACGTTCTTCACTCGCGAAAGCTCAACATCTTTCTTCTCAGGTGGATACCTTGGTTTCTCAAGCACGACAAATGCAACCAGCTGTTCAGCCTTTGGGTCCGATGAACATTGCAAAAGGAAGTTTAATGTCCGATGTTATTTTCGATAAGACTTTCTCTGACCTCAAATTTCGAGAAAATATTGAAAAGTGGAACCGCCAGGTGATCGCAGCACGGTCACGATTATCTCAAGAGCTAAAGTATAGTAGTGAACGTCTGATGAACCTTCGTGAGGAAGTTGAGGAAAAGAAGAAAGTTCTCGAAGTCAAAAGAAAGGAATTGCAAGATGAAAGGGCGGCTTTATTTGAGAAAGTGATCGCGAGTGGTCAAGTCCCGGAGATTTCTCAGCAACCCCAACCGCAAAGCAATGTTCAAGTAGAACATAGCAATTCTCGGGAGCAAACTCCTCCGTCACAGTGGGACGGTCAGCAGCATATACATTATTCCTTGTTTGGAGAAGGCTATCAAGAACAGCCCGATGAACCTGAACCATACCGCATCCTGCCAGCGGGGACTTATGGGTATCAGAATACAGGTTCAAACCATCCACAACCGGAATTATCAATGCCAGTCCCCCTATGGTATTCATGATAATACATATGTAACTCACATTTTCCATAAGAAGTGTCTGCTTTGAATGATTACTCATGGCGTTTGGGATGTGGAAGGCATATACCAGGAGCTAAGGTGCACATAGTTGTGGGTTGACCAGACAAAAGATTACTATATCGAATTTTTGTAAATAATCCTGGGATTTTTCTGGTCCAGCAATTCTAATCGAGATTTCTCTCCTAGTTGTTCGGAATTGCTCTAATAACGCTTGTTATTGTCGTGCTATCTTTTAGATAATTTACAATACCAATTATATCCAGTAGAATTCACAAATGAGCCACTGGAATTGATACCTCCAAGGCGTGCTTGAATATTATTCCTTAGTCTATTGGGCATCTCATCCGGCTATCCTCCTCCCATTCTACCATCATTACCTTCTCACCGATGGCAGCTCCGAGGATATGGATTCCAAAGTTAAGGGTTTGAACCCATCGAATTGAGCTTCCAAGCTTATCACAAATTGGTGCCGATTGATTGTTCCTCAAATGACTTGTATTAAATATCGTTGCTTATAAAGTCCTCGTGTTGGCCTGGCTCTCGTAGCAATGTCTTCTCCCAAAATATTCTTGGCTGCACGTAGTCTGCATCGATCGATGATTTGGCTCTCAAAGTTGACAACAGGTCCTTGGAACTGTTCCTCATCGCCTTATACATATTGTGCCACCACACCAACATTGTAGAAAGGCGATGGGAAGTAATTTTCAATACACCGAGGTTGCCATTGGTGGTAGCAGTTTCCGTCCTTTATGAGAGGAGTGAATGGCTTATTATGTGGAGCATTAACAGGCGATTGGACGAAATTGACTCCGAGACGATATCTTTGAGTATCTGCATAGGCAAGAACACGGGCTTGAATGACTAGTATAGTTGTTGAAATCATGGTGAAAAAGAGTAGGAAAGTTCTTGTTGACTGGAATGTTACCAGATGTTGTTGATTTTGATACAAACTCAGTCAATGAAAATTGCATTGAGAAGCAATGAGAGACTGAAGGCGAGTAAGGTTCAAATCTAAGTATATATATGCCAGAAGAGATAACTTTACTCATAACGTCCGAATTAGCCTGCCAAAATTCGAGCTTCCCCAAAAATTAAGCGAGTTGATCTATACACTTCCTCAATTCCTGCAATACGACAGTATTTAGATCCTCAAGACTCACAACTACGGTAGAACCGTACTGCGAAAATACTTGACCATGATTAGTGGATTGCCCCGATTTGACCATACTGAGCCCGTACTGAGGACTGTAGACTTGTAACCGTAGATGCCCAATTTCCTATATATATGTTTCCGATCCCATTCTCATAATACAAAACCATCAGAGATGAGTTTGTAAGAGATTCAAGTCCAGAAAGCAAAAGTTTATCTACACCTACCACAAGCTACAAGAGCTCAACGTATCTTTTTAACAGCACTCGATTCTTTGTATAACATATTTCGCAAATAGTCTATTGCAAACCAGACGATTCTCGAAAAGATCTAGCACGCAAGATGTTGACCAAATCTCAAGCACTCACCACCTACAAATGGCAAGAAGCAGATCCTCGCTTTGCCCCATTGCCTGGTAAATGCCCGTAAGTACACTATTTCACCGCATCTTCAAAATACTAACATAATTTCCCAGTGCAAACCATGCTATGGTCAAAGTAACCGTCATAAATTACAGCGAAGAAATCGAGTTCTTCGTGCACCGAGAGCTACTCACTCGCTACGAACCAAAACTATTCACCAGCATTCTTGGCTCCATTGGAAACTGCAAGTCTTTCAGATTTTCTGCGGATCCCAAAGTTTTCACCGGATTATTACAATTCGCATATCGGGGCCGATTTTGGCTGCCGGAAACTATCAAGGATATCGACGTTCTATGGGATCTATACATATTCGCCGAAAAGAAAGAGATTACCAACTTGCAAGATGTGATGATGAATCGCATCGTCTCTTTTTACTTCAAATCACAGATTTTCCCGACAATGGCTACTATCATGTATGTATACAAACACACCAGAGCCGACTCCCCGAACCAGAAATCCTCTATGGCCCGACGTTTCCTAGCACGATGTTATCTTTCGCAATCCTTAGGATGTTTCTATGGTTCTAAATGCAGAGAGACGAATGCGCGCATTGATGACGCTCTTTTGCGTACAGATGGACTTCAAGCTGATACGATGAAGGCGATTTGGGAACCAGCTGGGACCCCGTGGAAAGTGGAAACAGATCCTAGAGATCCGAGGAGAGTCAAACCTTGTGACTATCATCAGCATGAATGGAATGAGACGTGTCCCAAGTACAAGGAGACATATCCCAATAAGGAGACTGATACATGAATGAGGAGTATTTAGGATAGATATTCAGAGGGAAGCAGATTTGAGGATTGCATGGAGATGTGTATGTAAGGAAAGTGAGAGGAACGAGGCGTATTAATCATTGAAGTGCTAGCGGGATGGAATAGCACATGAACAAACAGTCAAATGCCCGAAAAGCTTTTCCAACCCCAGTACTCCAGAGTATTACGGGTGCACTAACGCGGACATTGTTTTAGAGCTCTTGCGCCTTGGAGTGCAGAGACAAAAGGAAACCCCTTATAACCCCCCTCTCGAAGGATTCATGATCCCAATATATATAATACAATCACTCTTAATAATTCATATAAATATACACTTTACTATATAACTATATAATTTAGTTTAATATAGAAACCCTATTACTCCTACACTATACAAACCTTCCATCAAAAACGTTGGCATGATGATTTTCTCGTAGGCTTTAAAGTATAGATAGATATATTTCACAATTCTAGTACTTCTCAAATTTCAATGATGAAATTGTGTAATCAATAATCCTGCCTTTATGCTAATCAATATCTAAACTCATTCAAATACATTAAATTTATAAACCAAGAATAAAACGTAATCCCCGAAATTTAAAAGCAAAACCTAACCTTAGAACCAACAATTGAGTTTGCCAATTTCCATCCACACTCCCATACTTTTTACCCTCCGCCTGCTTTGGCACACCTTACTCCGCATCGCGCCCAGGTGAAGCGATGACCACACTATTGAACCAGAGAGTTGCGCTTTCCATGCTCCCTCTCTCCTTTGTATCTTGTTGGCCTCGTGTGGCTATTTATTCATCCTTTTCATACTATTATCCCATTTATTCTACGGTCGCTTTATCTTGTTATCCTTAGCCTTCGCTGAATTTTTACCCGTACTAATCAAACTGTAACATTCTCCACGCTCTTTTCCTTCCTTCGCATCCTGTTTCCATTGATCTCGACTCATAGCTTTCGGATCAGTGCGCTAATCTTTCTTCGGCAGTCTTGGGTTGTTCTATCTCTATTTCTCTCGTCAGATTCCTTGCTTGTGCCTCTACTTTGATCGATTGGCATCCTGTATAGAGATATTTGTTCAAAAATTGTTGGTCGAGTGTAGAGGTATCAGAAATTGTTAATCGTGTATAGAGATGATAGAAACTGTCGTGATGATAGAAATAGACACTCATTCAAACAAGGTCAATACCACTGTATTTATATTACCACCGTAACTAGAGTTGGTTTGGCCACTTGGTTCCAATCTAGAAAGTTGTTTGAAGCCAAGAGTTCTAAGTACTTGTAAGAATGCAGGTTGTCCTTGCTCGAATCGATCGTCTGGTAGCTTCCTGCGGTCACTGAAAACGAATGCCTAAGTAAATCGACCTCCATATGATTCAAGAAAAAGATCAAAAACAAGAGTCTTAGAGCCCAAACGGCTAATAACGTGCTGTGGTGTTAAAAAAAAAACAAAGGGTCGACTTCGAATTCTCACGTGAAGAAACTGACTATGGCGATAGACTACAATGCTAAATCAGTGCTTTGGACATCGAGGGTATAATATTATAAACAGAATTTATTATTCGACTCGTTCTATTAAGCAGTCTTCTTCTCGGCCTCTGCGTGATTTTTCTCGTAGATCCAATCATTCAACCCTTTACGGTTCCTATTGAATTGTTAGGAGATAATTGCTTAATACAGATAAAATGTACTAACCTTGCAATCTCGTAAGCATAGAATTGCATTCTAGGGACTATACAAGGCCATCATTAGCTTCATCATTCCCAAACGGCCGCCTTTCTAGAACATACCAAAGATAGTATCGTCTTGTTCATATTCAGATTTTGGATTTGTTCTCAACATTGTGCCAAAATTATAATCCTCAACCGTCTTCTCATATTTCATCATGAAATTTCTCCATCTCTCTTTTCCTGTTTTACTCTTCATTTCACCCTCATTGATTGTAGCTGCTGGGTCGAATTCTGGGAAATCATCCATCAAATTTTCGTAAATCTCGTTATCGATCTTGGTGAGTCGTAGAGAGGATCCGCGGACCTTTTCAAGGATTGCCCAATATGTAGACATATGTTGAACAGCTAATTTTGGTGTTAGAGGCTGGGTACTAGAAAAAGAGTTGGGAGCTTCCGCTGACCCTTGACTGCGAATTGCTTCTCAATCTAAAAACATGTCAGTCCCAATAACAGTAGCGTGTATATAAAAGGTTTATGCGCGCATACGATGGCGGATAACTTACATCTTCAAAATTATCTGCCTTTTCAGGATCAAACTTAGCAGGTGGCGCACTCATGCTTGCGATTAAGATGAATTATCTGAGAATGCTGCTGTAATTTTCTTGAGTATAAGTTATAATAAATGGTGGACGTCCTAAGAATATGCGTGTTAAATCGTGATGAAATTGTTTGTCGTTCGTTTGTGCGAAAGGAAAGAAGTGGTTTTCAAAAATCAATTATGACGAAGACGGGGTCCGGAATATCCGTTATTCCGATAACTTCCTCCGACAACTTCAAGTGGCATCACAACCTTCACAATTGACAGACTTCGGTAACTCTCTCAACAGAGTCTACCATGTCAATACCTAAGTGTTTGTTAGCTGATATCGAAAGCCTCTCCGAGACTGGGACGACTCGATCTCATTCATCAGCATTGTGCCTTCGGGTCATGCTTATTGGCGCAGTTGCAGGATGTGATGACCTTTTGGCTATGCAAGCTCCGATCGCAGGTTAAAGTGTCGTTCTTGATAGAATGATTCTACTTATCTCTGGCAATATTGTCTTGAGCGGATTTACCAACTATCCACCTAAGTGTATTTATACCGGGGGTAGCTAAGCTGACGAGTACATCTCAGAGATTTATGGCCACAAATTCGCAATCAGGTGCATTATTCCGAATAGGTAGACATCTCCAGTGAGACGATGCAGTTAGGTCTTTCAATATGAAGCCATCTTCACAAGATCATGATTGGTCCTGATCCATAGCTTGAACCTTATCAAATATTATAGAATAAGGGTTTTTCAAGAGCTGTAAAGTTCTCTGACGAATAAGCCAATTCATCCTTCCATCATCTCCTGAGAGAACTATGAGTATTTTGGATCATTACATCTCCTAGGAATACTTATAGATTGGTAAACTACAAAACATAGACTAAGTTTGTCAAGAGAGCTTTTGGGGAGTGGAGGAGGTCAATATAAACAAGCTGTTATCCACAATCTGCCTATGAATGTAGAATATGAGCTTCACTAAAGACAGGCCAAATCAAATTTCATTCCTCACTGAATTCACTCTTTCTGCACAGCCTTGCTACATTACTCGCTAAGAAAATTTCACTTCTCAGTGATCAAACAAATAACCAAATTAATGTCTCAACCAATCTCTCGGCGCATCCCACTACTTTGTAGCCAACTTGGTTTCAAATAATCGAGAAGCCATGGAGTATACAGAGAAGCTGGGCTCTGGCAACAAGAGATGTAAGCTGTTATTTAATCTGTTATTTGAATCCTGCTAACAATATCAGTGTCCTTGCGACGGTCTATTGTAGGGTCTATCAAACGATCTTTGTCTCAACTCTCTAGGAGATCTGACTCTCCGACAACATCTCAGACCAGTGGTTGTTCTGTTGAGTCGGCTCATAATTCTTTATCCTCACTCAAAGTCCAATCTCTGCCAGCTAGCATCTCATCCAAGTCGAGCAGATTCAAGAAGTCCAACTCTTTATCTCCCAACAATCATGCTGTCAATGGAACTACTGAGGTATTGTCTTATCAGGAAATTCAATCGTCTTCGAACAATTTATCATCAGAAGTCACTAAAACCCGCAAGTCGAGACCCTTTTCTTTCAACAACAGAATATCTGTGCAATCTATGCAAGAAATTTTGTCACCCAAGAAAGACATTCCGACCCGTGCAGCATCCACTACAAGCAAACTTAGGAAATCCCTTTCTACTACCTTCTGTACCGATAATAAACATTCTTTTCAATCACTCAAAGATATTCCAGCACAAGTAAACAAACAGTTCCTTCCAACTCAAACGATATTTTCGACTGAAACGCGCCTTCCTAAAAAACTTCAATCTGCCTCAACAACTCCAAATGTTCGATCCTCAATTCAATCACCAAGGGACCTTCAATCACCGGAGAAAGATGTACGGCTTCCAACTAGAGCATCGTCTACATCTAGCAGATATTCTACAGGAGTGTGGGTTCCACCGATAATGAATCAGACAACACCGAAATCCGAACAATTCACCCCGCCTCCAACTGCAAAACGATCATCGGGGGTTTCATTTCAAATCCCCGAAGGTGTCCAAGTCAACTCCCCAAGAAGTGATATGTTATTAACTGTTCATCCTCCATCAAATTCGAGCAAATCTAATCGCTCGAGTTGGCTATCTGTTTCTCGCAGCTCGTCCACCAAAAGCAAAAAACTACAGCCTACAAAACTCCAGCGTTTAGCATTAGGGTCCGGTAGAGAAACATTACGATCTCAACGGCATTACATCTCAACCAACGTCAAAGAGACAACCCTTCCTTGGGACCCCCCCTTCGATAGAAAGTGGGATCTTATTGCTAATGATGGAGTACCTGTGGATTCTAATGAGATCTTCGAGCATTGCCTTCCACCTCGACTAAACAACAATTCCTCTACCTTCTTCAATATGCCAATCAAAGTTCGCCGTGAGATATATTCTTACTGTTTACCCAGTAGTAAAGATATTACGGTATCTCTTTCGCCTGAATTTGCCACAAAAAATTGCTATCATGGTTACTACTTCACTTCACCTTGGAATGTCCTTGAAATGGTTGCTGGGGGGTTGGCATCTTTCAGCTTAATGAGACATGATTTGATGACCTACTTTTGGACCGAGTACCAGTTTCATGTTACTTTGACCCCATTTTGCAATTCGGTTTTCACTCCGCTCTCGAATGTTTGGTTGCCCAATTTTTTGAGTAGGATTCAACACCTTACAGTCGAAATTGATCTTACTCGATTTGGTGGCAACGCACTCAGGTTTGCTAGACGATTTGGATACAACATGGAGAAAATGGAAACTCTTTTACTTGATCTTGTCAATGGCTTGATGGAGCGACGTAGCGAAATGGCTGAGCTTACTCTATTATGTCGACGTTTCAATGGTGATCGTCCAGTTGATGAAAATGATTCCGATTGGAAAGCAGATGAGTTCCATGGCAAGTTCACTCACTCCTTCATGTTCCAAAAGCCTGATCGTTCACTACTAATTATGCTACTAGAATATTTTCCGAAGGAAGCTATGCAGTTCTGTGATGCAATCATAAACCTTCGTGGCATTGTCAAATCGGTCAGGATCGCCGGATTTCCTTTGGATTACACCATAACTTTACTTAGATCTATGTTCGGTCAAGGGGAAACCCCGCGTCAATTTGTTGTCCCAGATCGATCTGCTTGGCCACCACTCCCTCAAACATATTCGGGCATAAGGCACACACCAGACCTATACACTGCTTCCATTGCTCAAATTTCACCAGGGTTCACTGATTATCAGGAAAGTCTCAATACTCCGTGGATGTATGAGGCGTCAGTTTATTCTCTTGAGCGACAAGAAAATCACGATGATCTTCTGGTGAGACCTGATACTTCGCTATCCGTTACAACAGTTGGTGACCACGTCAAACTGTATCAAGAACTTTTACCATCCATCGCTTCGGCTGACCCATCTCATCGCCCTGTGAATCCTCTGTCAGGTTTAACCGAGAAATCCACAGTGACTTACCAAGTCATGGAGGCAGAGGATCGCAACAACTCGAAAAAACATACAAAAAAGCTTAACCCACGAGATTCGAGAGACTTTAGTCCCGGTCACTTCTATCGTCAGCCAAAAGATAATCCCGAGGCCGATTTAAATAGTCAAGAGGAACAGACGTCAGATACTGGCTTGATACCACAAGCATTAGACATTTCCTGTGTCGGTCGAAGAACAAATCAAACAGAAATTCTTCCACCTGGAGAGAATAGCCATCGACCAATTTACAACGACAAAGAAAAGCCATTGCCTAAAACTCCCAATCTTTCAAGCAAAAGAAGATCACAATTTAGTGAAAGACAGATGCCTGATATTCCCGAGAGCCCTGTGAATACCAGTCGCATCCACCTGCATAGTCCCACAGCTGAAATTAGACCAGGAACACTAAAAGTATCAAGTGATCTCCATTTAAAACGTGTCCGGGCTCACATTGAAAAGTCTAAGTCGGGAAGTGATGAAGGCTCCACCATGTCCCCACTTCCACCATCCCCCTTCAAAATCCCCAAAGCTGAAACTCTGGCAAGTCCTAGTGATAGTTGTATTGTTCGCATCCCCTCAATAAGCTCTAGGCCAAAGGTCTCGAAAGACTGCAGTAACTCTAGCACACCTAGCCATTGTCCACAGACTTTCGATAATATACAGCAATCAGTCCTCGAAGCTCCGATCGACCGAAGTCTATCCCGCACGCCTTCACCACCCGCGCGGCCAATAACAGCCACGTCTCCTAATACCTTGAATAGTATGAACGAACGGGACCCCAAATATCTACTAAGTATCAGAGCTCTTCGATCAGCCTCTACATCGACCGAAAGTGTCATTAGAGCTCCAGCAAAAGTTTATAGGCCAGCTTCCTTAGCATATCCGACGAATTGGTCAGGTGTGGCTATGATTCTCAAAAGTACTCCCCAGAGAAGTTTCACGAGCACGGGTCCGCAGATACAGAGTAGAGAGTCTGGTGAGTCGGATTCCAGGAGATTGAGATTTTTGGGTTGGATGCGACGAAGTGATTAGATTGGCGGAATGATTTTCATGATCCTCATACTTTCCATGGGGAATGGTGATCTGGCATTGGTTTACTGCAGTGATGGACTTTTGTATTTTAAGATGTTAGCGTTTGAGCGTGTGTAGATAGTGTTTTCTGACTTTTCAGTATAAACGGATCTTCAGAAGCTACAATTCCAGAAGTTAATGAATACATGGAACCTGAAAGAAGAGTACACACTGTATGAACTCTTATATGTATGGATTATCGTACAGTATCCTTCATTAATAAAGTACAATAATATGTACGAGTCCTGCCCATTACACTGATTCTCTAGCGACAGGAGGGGGAGCACAACCTTATATGGTCCGTGCATTGACACTAAACTCTGACCTCATCATACTCACATACTCTGATCTTACATCAAACATCACACTATACAGAACAGACAATACAGCAAGTCTTCATACTCTCCGGGCTATCCGCAACAATATTTCGTATCTTGAGATATTGGTATACAGCTTTCTACCATTTCACTTACTGGTTTATTCTTTTGGATAATCATTAAGAGGTAATTAAGGTTAATAAAGACGGAACTACACCTAAAGTTGACCACATGCTGCACTTAGTAATGATCGTGTTATGGGTTAACTTTGAGCAAAATAGCAACGAGAGCTTCAATGAATGACCAAAAACCGGAACTAAAATGCCCAATACTAAATCAAATTGCTTTAGTGAAGTACCTGGGTAGATATTAATTAGCATTTCTTCCTTGAAATTATATGCTTCCGGTGAGGTAAGGTGATGGGATGGTTCTATTGCGAAAGCATGCTTACCTAATCACACTATCGTCCACTCTTGATGTTTGTTATCGCAATCTACATGTGACCAGGCGTTTTGCGTGGTAGAGATTCGCGTGTCAAGCTTCCATTTCATTTCCTCTATGTTCTGCTGCCTACAAATCAATTGATCGATACATTTCTCAATATAATACAACTTCACTGACTGATATAACTACCCTTTACCATCATTACCACCAGACGTAATCTCTCACCATCGGTATCTGTCTTGATTAGCTCTCTAAATGGTTTGGGTCAACAAGAAAGTGTCCTGAATTTACAACGGTTCATGCCAATCTATCTACAATGTGGACTATAGAAAACGATGGAGAATTTTTTGATGGTAGATAATCATTTTGATGCAAAATTCCGCCCAGGGTTATACTAAGATCCTGTAGGTAAAACGCGATGGCTCGTTCCAGGGAAGAAATATCTCTTTGGTAGAACTGTTTCGGAAGGTTCGTTTGCCCGAAACTCTTTGGCTTCTAACTCAGCTGACGAAAGCAAAGATGGCCACTTTGCGATCGCCGACAAGTCAGTTTCGAGACAGCATTTAACGATAGAGGTTAGAATTGCTGGTCCAGATGATTGTGTGAGTGCTGGCCAAGTTAGATCTGGAATCTATACTGATAATCTTACTAAGAGAAATCCTAAAAGCCGGTCAAAAGTCATTTTAAACGACCAAAATACTAAAGCTGGTACCACGGTGAATGGGGAGCAAATTAAGGGCGTAGAGGACTATGAGCTCAGCAGTGAAATCAACGAAATAATGATAGGAAGATCTAAACATTTATTTCGGTGAGAGCTCTCCCTCATCATTTTGATGTATGTGAGTAATGCTGAATTATGTAGAATAACCTGGTGCCCCGTTGCATTGTCATTCTCATTCTCTCCGAAAGAATTGAAAGGAAATCCTCTCGAAGCGCTTTATGCAACATTTGGCCCACTAGACGTAAAAGTTGTTACCGAATACGAACTTGATGTAACAACTCATGTTGTTGTCAAGAAACGCAATACGGCCAAAGGACTTCGAGCTTTGATTAATGGAAAGTATATTGTGGATAATGATCCGTTTGTCAAAGCAATTGTTGATGCTACCACGCCAGAATCAGACGGTACTTGTGCCTTGGAGAAAGATTTCAAAAACAGTTTCCCAGATGCTGTTCGATATCTTCCCGGGCGTGGATCGGAACCTACAGATGAACCTGCAACAGCTTATGCTCCTGATCTCGTGAGGCAAACTATGTTTGATGGTTATACCTTCATTTTCTACGATAAAGCTCAATTTGAGACACTTCTAGCGCCCATTACAGATGGACGTGGTAAAGCACTATTCCGTGAAGTCACACCTTTACAAACTCCGGTGGACGCGTTTGTAGGATATGTGAAGAACGTGGCAGGAGAGAAAGGTATTGGTGAGTTCGAGGATGGAAGCGAGGGAAAGGGTGTTGTGGTCGTAGGCTTCTTCCCCACAAGAGGAGACGGCGTTGAGTGGTTTCAAGATTTTGCTAGGCAAGTTGCTCTGAATCTGGATCAACGACTCATAGTACAAAGTGAATTTCTGGACGCAATACTTAAGAAAGATGCGAGTATATTGAGAAGACCTCTTGAAATAGAGATGTCTGGAGTCGTGGCTCCAACTTCAACACCCGGTAGATTTGTTGTCGAATTCAATGATTGATGGATTTACTAACAACTATTAGCCACGAATACAGATGCTAGCAAACCAACGGAGGGGCCTGCTGAGCCCAATCCAGTTCCACCTCCCAAGACTAGCTCAGCTGGCACCTCAGCTACAACTTTGGCTCCCAAGGATGCTATCTCACAAGATACTCAGTTTCGAAGAGGTAGATCAAGGAGAACTGTGACTAGTCGTTTCAGTGGGTTTGATGATGACGATGAAGATGTTCCTCCACCAGTACCGGTCTCTCTAGCTATCATACCCGAACGTATGTTAGTCGAACAAGATTTTCCTGAAGAATCGCAAGGTCTCTTCGTTTCTCAAGATCCTAATCGTGAAGATGATACCTACCGCGCAATTTCTCAATCTGTGGAACCTGAGGAGCCATCTCAACCAACACGAGTGACACGAGCTACTAGGAAACGGCCTGTGCCCCCCATGGCCGAAGAAAAGTCATATATGGATAGTTTCGCACCCACTACCGCATCCTTCAAACGTCAACGCCGAGAAAGAGGGGAACCGACTCCGCCACCCCCTGTCATTAAAAAAGAAGTAGTAGTCCCCGAATCGACAAAAAAGAAAGAGAGGAAAGAAGTCGATATCTTAGCCCTCGCAGCTGAGCAACGTGAACGCGCTGAAGCAGCCGCACAAGCCGAAGAGAAATCTTTAAAACAAACTGTCTCAACAATTGATATCGAAGAAATGCGCAAGCTGACAATAGTGGAGGACATGGAAGTTAAGCGTTCAAGACCGGCGCCGAAAACAACGAGGCATATAGACGAAAGCGAACGATGGGACGATAAATGGAACGGACGGAAGAACTTCAAGAAATTTAGAAGAAGGGGCGCAGAAGATGGACCAGTGAGACCTCACGCTAGAGTTATCGTACCTCTTGAAGAGTTCAAGAAGAGGGGCGATGGAACCGGTGACGATTATTGGGGTCTAGGTGGAGACGATGATGATACACGAGGGCGAAGATCCAAAAGCAAAGGAAAAGAAACACAGACACAAACCCAAACCCAAGAGGCACAAACACCAATTCCATCACTTTGCTCCAAAGCAAAATCTAAAACTAAACTACAACAACCCCGGGAAATCAATTCCGAAAACGAAGAAGAAGAATTACCCGAAAACCCCATGAATGCGCGCGCTTTAACCGCAGAACCGGAAATCATACCAGAATCGGAGGATGAAAATCAAAATCAAAATGTAGATGATCCGGGCGTATTCCGTTCTCTCACGCCTGCTTCGACGAGACGTAGTTCGAGAGCTACTACGACACAGGGAGGTAGCTTGAGGAGTAGTGGGTTGACTGGGATGGGAAAGAATGTTAATGGTAGTGTTGGGGCGAGTGGGAATAAAAGGGCGGCTGCGAGTTTGTTGGCCAAGGCGACGCCGGTTAAGAGGGCGAGGGTAGGGGGTGGACGGAGGAGAATGGAGGAGGAGGAGGAGGAGGAGGATCGGTTTGTTTTTAGGTAGGATGTAGGAGATTGGGAGTGTATCTATGACGAATAGTGGTTTAGCGGCGTTTTGCTCATTCATCTGACCTCATTTGATCTGAGTCGATTGATTTTACAGTGGTTGATTTTTACTCTTTTTGTTCTAATTTGTGCTAAAGAGACCATAGCGATTACTGTATGTTTGTCTATATAATACACTGCTATTTGTAGAAGCATCTATACAGCCATGCCCATTTATGTAATGGTCCAGCCAAGTCTAATCCATCTAATGCCCCTCCCAAACTCCCAACACCCCCAAAATATATACACATCAACAAACCACCCAATTCAACACAGCTCTTCCTCTCCCACCCCCCATCCTAATCCATATCCTCCAACCCCCCCACCCCCTCAAACTCCTCCTCTCCCACACTAATCCCCACCAAACACGCCTCCAACATCCCCTCCCAATTAACCCACGGATGCACCTCACCAAAAAGCCTCGTGCCATCGCGGCCCGCACATTTGAGCAACTCCGGTTCGCCCCCCGGATGATAGGGGAGGTAGGGCGTGATATTGTAGACCTTCCCGCCGAGCACGGTCCAGGCGTCTTTATTTTTGCGGCCGGAGAATTGTTTGAGGAGGGAGGGGGGAACGCGCAGGAGGGGGGTGGAGGGGGGGAGATTGCGGAGATTGGAGTGGGGGGAGGAGGTGAGACGGGCCCAGTCGAGGGGGGAGTGGTTGGGGGGTAGGAGGACCTTTTTGCGGGGTTTGCTGGGGATGGTTGTGTGGGTTGGAGGGGGGGCGAGGGAGGGGGAGGGATGCCGGTTGGGGAGGGGGGAACGATTGGGTATTGGACTGCGAGAGGGAGCTGCTAAGGATGCGGATGAGGATGGAGAGGTGAAGGCTGGGAGGGGATTTAATCGCGGAGCAACTCGTGGACCATTGGCCGAGGCGCGCTGTGCAGAGTTTGCGGCGGGGAAAGAGGGGATATCTGGTTCTGGATTTGGGTCTGGTTCTGATGAGGAGGTCGTGTTGTCGAGGGAAAAGATGGGGATAATTGGGGTTTGCGAAGGTTGCGTGGCGTTTGCGCGGGGAGTAGTTGGAGACGAGGGGGATTTGGTCTTGGGAGAGGGTTTTTTGAAGAGAGCTGGTGGTGGTGGGGGCATGGCGGCGCGGTCGAGGGCTGCTTTGCTGGGGGGTGGTTGTGGTGGTGTGATTTTGTGCTTTGGATTTGTGGTGTTTTGAGTCGGTTCTGAGATTTGGAAGGTTGGCGCATTCGCATTGGTGTTTGTAGATTCTTTTGGGAGCGCATTCTTTTCATTATTCGCGGATGATGGCGAGGTTGAGAGTTTTTCTTCTCTGGTTTCCTTCTCTCCTTCTCGTTCCTCTGCTACTATGATTCTCGGCGCCGCATCCTCTTTTTTCCCTCTTTCCCTTTCCGTTTCTTCATGTCCATCTTCATGTCCATCTTGAATATTATTCCCCGGTCGTAAATGAAATTTCTCGAGAAATATTAACCATATCGTGGGAAAATGTTTATAATATAAAAACGAAACTGATGCTATTAGAAGACCGAGTCCTAGGAGGACCATGGTAGATTGATGGAAGGAATGAATGAATTGAATGAATGAATGAATGACTGATGTTTATTAAACTCCTGTTGTTTTCTGTGTATACTCACTCTGTAGAGGATATGATAGAAAGAAAGGGATTGATTGGTAATATCTCAGCCTCGGATATAAAATAAAGTAAAGTATTATGTAGTACGTCGTAGTCTTTCGGTAGTGGAGGTAATTACTGGAGGCAGAGGGACCCTTTCGGGAGGGCTACGGGATTTGCGACCGGGGGGGATTTGTTACAGTGATAAAACTGGGGATATACGAATAATTATACAAGAGACGAGTTATTACTTGTAATAGTTTGATAATATGTTAATATCTTTATAATTCTCCTTAATATAATAAGTATAATATATCGTCGTCTATTTTGTAATGTTGCTACTCATACAGAGTACGGTGTACCATCAATATGTTGGTTGAACTCTACAGGAAATAAGGTTGCGATATGGTGTTCGCTTTGTTGCATGAATTTGCAATCATAGGATATACTGTAATGAGAGATGCAACCCCAATCTAGATGGTTAATGTATGTATATATATATATATATATATATATATAGTGTTTTATATCAATCTCAGGTCGAAAAAGTATGCGGTAGGTTGTCGCCATAGAAGGTTTTTGCTGTAGAGGTGAAACTAATTAAGTGTAGGAATAAGGAGGTCAAGGTCAAATCTTCATTTGTTAAAATTATAAAGTACATCTGTACCTAATAATAATGTCTTACTTATTAGGAGTAATAGTAATAGTAGTAGTAGCTCGATGGAATTCAATCCTCTTTTCTCCTATATTCCGTGTGTATTGTTTGTTTACTGTTTACACAAACGTCGAAGTGTTACCACCGTACATCAATATTATATATATACACGAGTATATATATGGCTATATATCTATGATAAAACCATATCTAAATCTATCTAAATCTATCTTTTCTTCTCTTCCACAATTCATTTTATATGGATATTCATTCCATTCATGAGCTTTCCATTGATGCAGAATTGTGGATATTCAAAGCTCCTGTAATTCATTCATTCTTATTCCTATCTACTCGTAATCAGTTCAGTACTTCGTACTCATCATAGAGACTCCTTTTTCTTCCAAGTTACTCAAAAAAACAAAAAACAAAACTTACATCGATATCGATCCATCCACCATCCACCATCCACCATCCACCTTCCACCTTCCACCATCATTCATCCATTCATTCGCTTGATACTAATGAAAGTCCGCCGCCTTATCATCAGTGGTCCATCAACTCACCACTACATCTACCCCGACCCAAAGACGATTCACCAACGTCCCATCGAAATCCTCCATCTCCCATATATCACAATAATGTCATAATGCGAGTGGTTTCGCAGACAGATTCTGCGCCGTTGACCGCCAAAAGTGGTAATCCAAATATGCCTTCATACGATAAGACAAATTCCAATCGACCATTGGCACCACCTCTAAGTGCGTCTGCGAATAGAGGAAATAAACCCAAGGCTCCCTTAACTCCAAAGGTTTCGGCAGCAAGACCTACTTCAAGACAATCACGTTCAGAAAATACTACTCCAAATAATATAATAGAAGATTTATTAACTCCCGTTCCTCCATTCCTGAATGGTAGCAACATAACCGGAAGATCAGGTACAAGAAAGACTCGATTCGATAGTACAAGCAACTCCCCATCAGGAACTCCTACACCTTCCGACGGTCCTCGATTATATGATCCTGCACAAAATGGTCCGGGGCTAGGTATTTCGGGCATGGAAAAGGATACATCGAAACGAGCAACTGTAGCATTCAGTCCTTCGAATTCAGATTTGAATTATTCACAGTCATCGCAGTCTTCTGCTGACTCGAAATTCTTTTTTGCTAGTGATGTCAAACCACAGAGTCACAGTACACAGCAAACAAAACCTCCATCCACGAAAAAAGCTGCCCCATTCTTTCATGCCAACGGAGATAAAGTTTCTAAGAAATCACAACCTCGATCTGGAGCATCGACAGCAGGATCAACTATTGGAGAAGAAAGAGGACATGCAAAGTTCTTCCATGCCAATGGCACTCCGGAAATAGGGCTATCACCCTCACCACACTTTGCGCCTCCTCGACCGAGTTCAGTTCTCTCAACTTATTGTCGAGTCACATCACCACGATTAACAAATGTTACGACATCCCCTTCGCAACGACCCGCGTCACCACACAAATTGAATACACAATATGCCTCAATCTCATCAGCTAGACTTCCAACACCACTGGCTTCTCCTGTTTTACCACGACCAAAAGCTGTAGTTCGTGGGCAATCGGCGAATAATGTTACACAGTCCAGGAGAACAAGTGCAGAGGGGGGGTATGGTCATCAACGGAACACAAGCACAGGATCATCTATTGAGAGATTGGTATTGACAAGGAAGGTTTCGTCGGGAGGTCATTCTACAGATATACCAAATCCAATAACAATCACCGAACCATCAAGTCCAGCTTCGATACCGCATACAGATGAGATACTTGAAGGAGAGGAGGAGGAAGATGAAGGGGAAAGTGAAGACGAAGAGGAAGAGGGGGAAGATGACAACGATGAGGAGTCAATTCCCTCGGAAGATGAAGTAATAGAAGAAGTCCTCAAAGCCGGAGAGTCGATAGAACGCATGAACGAATTAGCAGCTATTGCACGCAATGAAAGAAAGGTTTTAGATTTGGAAATTACAAATTCATCACTTGCCGCTATAAATCGAACTTTGGAACGCGAATTGAGGAAGCAGACTGCTGAATTACGAAGATATAAACGCCTTAGCCGTTCTGGTCGATTATCTATGGCCACGGGAGCATCATCACGTGCAACAAGTGGGACTTTCCTTGCCGTGCATGAGAGAGAGGGCGATGGTCTATCAGATATTCACCAGGAAAACTCTGATTTAGAAGATCAGGAAGACGAGGAAGATGAAGAAGACCCATCTTCTGAAGAGGATCTCATTGATGAAGGAGTACTAAGTCCTGGCGCGGTAGCCGAACATGATCTCAAGCATCGAAAGAAAGATGAGAAAAGATTACGACTCGACTTATCTAAACATCAACAACTACTAATCGATAGCCAAAAAATGAATCAAAGTCTCAAGAAATGTCTAGGCTGGACCGAAGGGCTCATCAACGAAGGAAAAAGAGCGTTAGACTATAAAGTCAAAACGAGCGATTTAGAACCCCTCGCACCTCGCGTCTTAGCACCAGATGAATTCGACGATAATGACGTTGAAATGGATAATGAGGGCATGTCAGCAATTGGTGCCAGTCTTCTGAGAGAAGCGAGGAAAGCGGCAGCGGAACAAAAGGAGAAGGCGAATCATCTTGCGGTACCAACAGAAACAGACGAACAGTTGCAGGATTTAACTCAAGATATTCAGTTCGCTCTTTTTGCATCAGGGGAATCTAGCGAGGTGCCAGTGGAAGAGAAGAGAGATGAGAGTCCGGAATCAGTACCGATTGCTCCGCCTACTAGTCCGTGGGTTTCAACTTTTACCTCGCGGTTGCAGACTCGTTCGTAGGAGGGAGGGCATAAAGCAAGAAGAAGAGGAGAGGGAAAGGCATTCTGTACGATGAATGACGTGCATAGCATATCACCACTCATAAATTTGCAATCCGTAATGCTTATTGTATTTTCCGTTTTTTTCTTTTTTTTTGATAGATTGGACTGGAATGGAATAGTCTGGTCTGGTCTGGTCTGAATTGGGGTTTTTTGCGGGATGGATACTACAAGGTTTGGGGGGTTCTGGTATATATGAACCTGGCATTGCGAAGGCGCATTTGCTTTTGAACTTCACATGGGATGCTAGGGGAAATTTGGGATGACTTGGGATGGCTTGGGAATACTACTTGTTTTATTTGTTTATTTGTGTTGTTCACTCTTGCTTTTTGACATTTGATTGATTGATTGATACGTTGATTGGTTCTGCTCGCAATTCATTGGTTCTCGTACATATATACATACATGCATACACATTCATACATACCCTAAGCAAGTATTTCCGATACAGACGTAAATACAATGAGATACCCACGCCAGAAAGAAAGACAGACAGACAGACAGACAGATAGATAGATAAATAAAAGACATTTTAAAATTTGAAGGGAAAGAGAGTACATGTACTATATTCTTGTATACTATACTATACTATACTATTATATCGTATACATACCCAGATTCCTGCATAATATTCGAGTCTTTTACAGCAGTGAGCACATACCATACACCATACACACCAAGAACTTAATAAATGAAAATTTTTCAAGATACCACTAATCCTATCCTATTTCCGATTCTGAAAATCGATGCCGAAAGAATCGGCTAGATATACTACAACTACATAGTATAAGATGGGAATACATTAACAATAAAACGCACACCGCGTTATTACAGCATTAATATCAATAGTCTTTTCCTCGCCCTTCTCCCTCTCATCGTATTCGTCTTCCTTCATCAATTGGTTGATGGCAAATTCTTCGGTTTCGTCTCAAGACGTGGTTTCGTTCGCTTCGGTCGGCTATAAATTCCACGATTTGATATTCATGTTCTGTGGATGTGGTATGCTGATGACATGGTGGAATTGTTATTCTTGAATCAAATGTCATGGAGATTTAGATATTCTCCAATGCATTCGATTTAACATCCCGATGTTCCCATACAGTCACAACTTTCGCCTTCCTAAGCACTTAACCATACTTCTTCTCCAACTTTTTCAAGATCCCCGTAACGCCTTTTTCCAATCTACCGGCATTATCCTCCAATCTTCCTCTAGGTCCTTTGTCCTTTCCTTCTTTCTTCTCGTCACCCTTTTTTCCCTTTCCACTCCCCTTTCTCTTCAATTTCGCTTCTACTTCCGTAGGTCGATAAACCTGTTGGTGGATACTATAGTCATTTGGTCCCATCAATGGCTGTCCAGAGCTTGTTTGCGCGCCAGTATATGTGTAGTTTGAGAAGCCTCCTGGAGGGGATAGAGGTTGAAGACCAGGGGCAGGAGAGGAAATAGGAGGATTTTGGTGTTGAGGGGCGAAACCGGGAGAGAAGAGACCGGGGGTAGGCAGATTATGGGTTGCATAGGATGTGGTGGAGGGAAAGGTCGCATATTGGGTAGTGGGTTGGTTGGGGGAAAGAGGGGGAGAGGAGTAGGCGGGAGGAGCGGGGCCGGAAGGGGTTGGAAGTGGTGGAGTATTGTCGGTAGGGGGTGGTGCGAATGTGTTCGGAGAGTTTGATGTGGGTGGGGGTGCGAATGAAGGGGTCTGCGACGCAAATTGTTGAGAAAATGGAGAACGGAGTCCGGATGTAGAAGGAATGGAGCCCGGGAAATAGTTGGAGTTCGGAGGGGTATTGGTATGTTGTGGTGGGGTTGCTCCTGAGAAGGATCCTTGTCCATGCGCCGCGTGCTGAGGTGGAGACATCATGGGGAAAGTTTGCTGTCTTTGGAATTGTGGTGGTGGAGCTTGTGTCGAGAAGCGTGGATTTTGCTGAAATTGTGAAGGTGGAGAGAATTGTCCTTGATCAGAAGTTGCAGCGTGGGCAAGTGGATTTCCAGCCCCATCTTCTGGTGGAGGTCTCTTTTCTCGATGCTGAATTACTTCTGGGGCAGCTGGTGCAGCTGGATTATATGCCATTGGTGCAAAAGTAGTAGGAACTTGTGATTCTTGACTGGGGGCATTTGGTGGTCCAGGAAATGAAACGTTGATAGCAGCTGGAGGAGAAGTTCGAGATGTTTTGGTTCTACCATGATGATATGAAGGATCCGAGATAGCTACGTTTTCCAATTGTTGAACCACTGGACTCATATCGTCTAAGTGAGATGGTGGTGGCGCTGGCTCATCTTCAATTGTAATCTGATGTTGAGGTAAGACTCTCCGCACCCCATTCACAAAATTAAGTGCATCTTCTTTATTCCAGAAGTACAGGTCAATAGTGTGAAGTCTGTACATGTATTTAGTCTCGTTACGAGGATCAAAAGTTGGTAAATGCCATTCTTGGCCACCAATTGGACTATTTCTTTGCTGTCCATTTGGTCCATCTATAGTCAAAGTGACTAGTGTGGTGTGCTTATAGGAATATTTGACGTGAGCAGAATCAAGATCTGGTAAGTGTGATATCAGCAAACATGGCTCGCATTCATCTCGCATATATATGACTTACGACCAGTGAAAGCATCTTGATCCGGAGTACCGGCATTATTGGCTATTTCAAGTCGAGCTCTTCTCTGTCCTGCATTTTCGAAAAGATAGACATATGAGCCTTTATCAAATCTGTGATGAGGAGGTTTGACCGTTAGTGGACCATAGTAATAGTGTATATCCGCAAACCTGTCAGGATTAGATTAACAACTCACCTATGAATATTCGAGAGCCTTTACTTACAAGGTAGCTGCGAGATCTTCCCCTGGTCTTACTGCCATTTGATCGACCTGCGATTATTGATAGCTGAGGAGATACTGAAGAAGTGAAGTCGAGCGCTTTCTGGCGCAACGAGAGAACAATACAAAGCAAGAAAGAGAAAAAAATTATACTTAACTTAGTGGAAAAGAAAGAAAAGAGAGAGAGAAAGAAAGAGATGAGACTTATTATTACAATATTTCATACCAAATTGCCTGCCGCATGGGGGGTTGATGAATGCCATGTCGGCGGCAAGCTGCATGAAGTGAGGACCAATGAGAGGTGGAATTGAGGTGATGGAAAGTTCATGCCTTACAACCTTATCGCGATTAGATAAGGCAAAAATAAATTATTTTGGTTTTTGGCTTCATTTGGAAATAGGACGAGAAGAATAACTTCAAGGTGTTATATGAGACTATTCCGAAGGTGCAATTACTGATTCTGCGAAAATAAGGCATACACAAATCTGAAGGTAGGGATCAAATCATATTTTCAAGGAAACCAGCTAATACCCTTCTCAGCATCTTATATACTCTCCACTTCGAAGAATATATCCCTGGTAAATCGCACCAATTGTGCCCGCGCGGGCTTGCGAAATCGTCTTTTGAGACTCCCAATCCTCATCATGTCTCTCGTTACTCTCTCCCACGTATCATCACATCTCCAAAATGCCTCGAAAGCACGTCTTGGACTTACCTCCGTTCCCTCCTCGAACATGATCCTTACTCTCATGCTCGGTCTCCAATCTTCTGGCTTCCTCTCCTCTGTCACCCGCGGTGGCCTCACTCCTCCTCCTATGGATGAATTATCTACATATGTTCCAGAGCCTGTTACACAGCGAAATATCTCAACAAGAAGGTTATGGTTAGGGTTGAAATACTGGAATAATGAGCCGGTGTTGAGTGAAATGTCGGTGATCAGTAAACCTACAAAGAGAATTTGGATGGATGTGGAAGGGCTTTCAAAGATTGTGAGGGGCAAAGATGCGAACTTTGTGCGAGGTTTGAGAAGACCGGGAGAGTGTATCTACATTAGCACATCGAGCGGAATCATGGAAGCAAGAGAATGTGTAGAAAGGAGGGTGGGCGGTATGCTTTTATGCAGAGTCGTATAGGTGATGATGATCAGGAAAATTTGTAAAATTACAGGGCATGATCATTTGTGGGAGTTCAATAAATGTACAAAAAAGATGTCGGGTTTGCTCAAAGTCCTGAACCATTAACGGATTGGGAAAATTTTGATTCCATACTTCAAAAAGGATAAATCATCGCTTTGGCTTAAAAACACATGCTTCTCTGCAATCCGTCATTGGGAAAAGTATAACACCTGAACATACATCGCCTTTTTTTGAAGCGGATCTTAGCCCCTCATTCATCGCATTGATATTCAGACGTGCTCGAGAGGCACTAGAAAATGCAATCTGAGTCTGTTGCGTGTAACCGAGCAGGCTGTGAGGTTGCTACATTATACATTAAAACCTCTCAATTATCCAGTTTCTTCTCTGCTCATCTTTCATGCTATCCATAAGCTCCAGCTCACCTCGTTTCATCGCAATGTATGTGACTACCGCAGCTTCACCAAGTATTTTATACATACCTTGGTCGATTTTGAGAGCGGCAAGTGCCTCCTCC
This sequence comes from Sclerotinia spermophila, assembly GCA_038090695.1. Taxonomy (NCBI): domain Eukaryota; kingdom Fungi; phylum Ascomycota; class Leotiomycetes; order Helotiales; family Sclerotiniaceae; genus Sclerotinia; species Sclerotinia spermophila. The sequence goes on along the minus strand of JBBMOJ010000210.1, from coordinate 34,606 downwards.
AAAGTGCAAGGCAACATTTCTTCGATGTTGTAAACATCTCTGTCTGCCTGACTCAATTTAGCAGGGTTCATGTCGCAGTCAAGCCATGTCATCTTGTCATTTGAAATCACGCCTTCTACGCCTGCTCCTATTATAGCTGCTAAAGCCAAGTAAACGTTGGCAAGGCCATCCATACATCTTAACTCCCAGTGCGATCCGTCGATCTTACGTAGGGCGGTTTCTCGATTTTGCGTACCCCAAGTCACCCAAGTACTGCCGGCCCAACCACCGGCTGCAAGCATACGATCGTAGCTGGCAGGATTACTATAGGTGAAAGCCGTAATTGAGCGAAGATGTTTCAGAATCCCCGCATAGAAACGAGTATATGTTTCTTCCTTCTCGCCTTCCGGGGTTGGTATGGATAGGTGAACATGTGCTCCCGTGCCTATTTTGTCAGGAAGAGGCTTTGGGTGTAATGTAGCACGCCACCCATGAGTTTGTGCGATTGCGACGATAATCTCCCGAGCCTGTAAAAGCATATCTGCAGCCTCAAGGGGTGCGCATGCAGGCAAGACAAACTCAAATTGGCCAGTTGCTGATTCTGGATGCCACTGCTCGAGATCAATACCAGCATTGGAAAGTGTCTCTATTATCTCATCCATGACGTTTATGACAGTGGGGGAGAGTGCATTATTGGAACTCCAACAATGAGAGTCCGCACCGGGAAGAGGACCATAAACGTAGGTATTGTCGTTATTAAGTGTGCCTTTCATGAATATAACTTCAATCTCAAAGCCAACAAGAAATTCAAGGCCGTGATTCTTCGCTTTGTTAACTATCTTTCGAAGATTGGTTCGCGGGCATACACCAAGAGGCGAATTGTCTGAGTTGCGAAGTTCTCCCTGAACTGAAGCATATCCATAACATGGGCCAGGTCGCATAGAAGAGGGGACTGCTTTTAAAAGCCTACATACGCCTCTGGGAGAAACTGTATCAATCCGTTGATCAACTGGCGTGAGAGTTAAACTACTATTAGTGATGCCAATAGACACATCAACCTTTTCGTCGTAAAGAAGATGATGGACACGTTTCATCGGTAAAATCCGTAATCGAGTAACGGAGCAGTAATCGACATACTGTACCCGCAAAAACTTGATTTCCGGGCGCTTCATCATGAATGTTTCAAAGATCTCAAGGTCTGATGTTTCTTTTACACCATCTGCACGACCGGTGCCCTTGATCCCGTTGAGTCTATTGGTTCCGTTCACCTTATGAACACTGTTAATGCTGTTCATGAGGTAGACGTCCTTGGTGCTATCAGCCCCGTTAACCGTTGTAGACTCGACCAGTCTTTTAACAGGTCGTTCAACGGCATGCTTTTCTATTGGCCTCAACTTTAATTGAAGGGCATAGAGCTGATTAGATGTGTTGAAGAATATATTTTCAACGACATTAACAGCTTGTTGAATAGTTAATGCCTTCTTATCGACATATTCCACGAGTACCTGAAGATCATTAATATCACCGGATGTGTATTAGGTTCTGAATTGGTGGTGGAAAATCTTACCTTCTCAAAAGCTTCGCGAGATTGGACTGTTGCGAGTAAAAACGTTTCTGGGCAATAATGCCCATTTGTGCTCCACACAATCTTTTCTGTGGGACAAAGCTCTAGAAGATCGCGAATAGCAGCTTCTTGGCCATCCTGGCTCACACGAGGAAACACCTCACCAATATCAACATACACATTAGAGTGTACAGCAGCTAAGTATCCAGTTTCCTTTGCCCATGGATAACCCGCATGAGGCAGAACGAATGGAACATCTGGATACTCGCGAATGAATTCTTGTAGATGTGGTGGCAAAAAGCGAGTAAGAGTTATGTGATTGTCGCGCAAACCAGTGCAGAATTGAATTGGCTTCTTGTGAGCGATTTTGGATCGTTGGATGAGTCCAGCCGTCATGTGAATGATCCAATTGTTCAAAATCTGGCCATCCAACCCTTTGAAGCGACTGTGGCTCTCGGCCTTTTGTTTCCAAATACATTGCAGCAAGGACAATTTTACCTCTTCCGAAGGACAGGTCCAAGGAACATCAAGCTCTGTCTTATAATCGATGACCGATACAAAGCCGGCAATATCAGGATCAGAAAGCGCATCATTTATGCCCTGTTGAAGCTCCTCGACCACTAAGGCAAAGAACCTATCTTCGGAGATAGTGAACAAAGCGATGTTCCGATCCACTATGTCTGCTGCAAGATTTTCGATTCTCACTATTCTCTTACACTTACCTATGACAGCCAAGATTAGTCAGGCGATGGACGGGCAGGTACGTACCGTATCGAGGTAACACAACCTCAATACGAGAGCGGGGAAATTGAAGACACTGACTTCTTGTTAAGCTGCCATTCCAAAAGTATTCGAAGGCAGCATTTTCCGTATTTAAGCCATCATCAAGAATAACTGTTTCAATTCCTTCAAAGCATTGGTTTGCCCACACATAGCTTGGCTTTTCATTTTCTTTTGCGATGGCTTTCGAGACATCATTCCATGTTGATGGACAACCGAGGATATCTGCAAGTTGATTCGTAGCTCGAATGTGTGCCAAAGTTGAATGAGCAGCCTTTTGAGCATCTCCATTGGCGTCGGTAGCAATGCCCAGTAGCGAATCTTTCGTCTTCGACGAAGGAACCAACAATGGGTGTGCATGGTTGTCAATTAATGGAGTGGTATGAATGGCACGAATTAGTCGCTCCATGCTCAGCGGAAGAGCGTTGCAGATTGATTGATGAATATCGAGTTTCTTCAACTATTTGCAGAAATTTGAGAGTTTCTTGACTCAGAGGGGAAGGGGGTATTAAAGCATATTTGCCCCTCATTCCCCTCATATTATAAAGTCATGGCGTGTAGTTCAGCGACGCCTTCGAAAGAAAATTCATTCATTTGGATGCGCGCATTAAGGAGCTGCATCCTCCATCGATAAACTTGCATGGCTGCAACATACATATATGACGAAAGGCGCATCAATGTATATAATCATAGGTACTAATGTGTACTGAGAGTCTCTAGTCGGAATATAAAATGTGTAGGCACGTCGAACATTGACACGAACGTCGATGGAAATATGGGGATAGCTTCAATTTTAGATGATTAGTTTCAATCAGTAGTGACACTATGGGCTTATTAATCAGCTTACATATGCTTATCACACAGACGGCCTGAAAGTCCCTAGCAGCTGACAAAATGGGATTAGTGCCTTAGGCATCAATCAGATTTTACCTGCCAGAAGTGGATGTGTGTTTTATTCATCAGTGTAACTAACCATCTATACGGAGCATACCATACTCTGGAGTAGCACGTGAGTATTACCAGCCAGGAGGAGTGTGCGTGAAGTGAAGTGAAGTTCAGAGAGAGGGCTACAGACGGAGTTACCTCCCCAAGCTAGTACTAGCGCAACACGTGTTTCTGTCAATCCCCAACGCGGCTGGTAACTGCAGCCAGCCAATTTATGTACGGAGTAATACTCGTAATAGTTAAACCGCTTGAACTGGCGAGCTGAAACCTTTACTAGTCACAGTCACAGTCACAGTCACACTTAATTTTGTCCAAACCTTTTTTCATCTTCGTCCTTCTTACCATCTTTCTCACTCTCAACCCTCGATTTCATGTCATTGAACTTCTTGTCTGTCCACAATAAGGTTAATGTGGATAAACATGTATTCAGCTCACTCCGGTAACTATGTGAAACCATTAAAGATCAACAATCTGCCAATTTTCTGGTGATATTCTTGTCAATACGTACTTTCAAAGCTTCGATTTGTCCTTTTCCAGGAGATGAGCGTGCAAACAAAAGGAAACCCAAAGTTGCCAGACCTGGTGTGCTTACAAAAAACACCGTTTGGTACAGTGAAGCAGATGATACACAAAATGTGTTTGAGTTTTACTTTACCGGATGTCTTCAAGTTACATCCCAAATGATCCCCGTGTACTTACAGTTTGCACATTGGGGTAGAGTGGCTTTCTGAAGATTCTTCAGAGAACATGAGTGTCATCTTTGGTGACCGAACACGGCCCTCATTGTTCCCTTCATAGAAGTTTGGCAATATATCGTGATTCACCTGCACGCCGAAGTAGTCTATATGGATCTTTCATTTCCATTCTTTTTTCGTTCCCTCGAGTCGATCTTCACGAGAATGATTTATCCCTGTTATAACCCTCGATTACTTGAACATTCGAGTCTTGAAAGTCTCTTTTATTGTTCATTAGTATGGTCTCGAACATATGGCATCGAAAATAGAATCACGCCATTTCAAATGGGCGCCAAGATGGTTCTCAACTACCCCAAACATACATGTGCTACTATAGCGGATATAAAAAAAAGCATTCCCACGATCATGACAAATCATATCTCATGACTACTTATTTGAATACTCGAATGCTTTGGAACAATACATCTCTCCGCGATAGTCTCAAATCTACCTAATTTTTGGCCAGGTACTAGCTTAGTTCAATATGACACACCAACCTATGCCTGTCATAGCGAATGGCTCAGGAAACATTGACATCATTGCAAATGATCAGAAGCATGCAGATGGATCATTACGAATTGAGAGGGTATTTCCCATCCGTATTGAGACAGAGCCAGGTAAATATTGGTTCTCAAAGTCTTGGTTAGCATGCTAATTAACGATGCACATAGTTCCTGACACAAAGTCTAATAACTTTGGTATTGCAAAAGGCCAGGACGTGTCAGATAGTACGGTTTCTACAAATACTCCCGTCATAGTGCCTGAGACTGAAGGTGCCATTAATCAAAAGCACCCGAAAGTAGTTTTAGCAGAATCCTGCCAGCCACTTTCGCCATCCCAGCGCACTTTCATCACGACTTCAATCCATCATTTGATCTCTGACAGTAAACCAACTCCCAATTATGCCATTAACGAGATTGTTCGTCGCTGTGAAGATGAGCCCATTCAAATTCCTGGTTCAATTCAAAGCTTCGGAGCATTGGTTGCTCTCGAAGAAAAAGACGATGGTCGATTTTTGGTTCGAATTGCAAGTGAGAATTCTGAAAGCATTATTGGTCGCGAGCCTGGAGATCTCTTTGCGCTCTCTTGCTTTACCCAATTGCTAAGTTCGGCGTATGAATTGGACTTTAGAGCCCGAATTGAATCCAGAAAGCTCTGGCATCAAAAAGAACATCTCAAAGCACATCCGGATATTTTCACGATGATGCTTGAGTCAACTCCTCACATTCCTATGTATTGTGCTTTACACTTCCGTGAGGATGCGGGCTTGTTTATATGCGAGTTCGAGGCGAAGAATGACTTGATGACTGACGTTCCTCCGGAAAATTGGAATCTGCCTGGAGAACAGGTCAATGTTATTGATAACCAAGCTACGGAGGAGGAGCGAATTGTATCGACCACAAAATATAGTGAGCCATTTCGCACAATACAGAGGACCAAGAACAGGCTAGGCGAAATGGAAATGTTTCATCTCGGCTGTGAGGTCCAGGAGCAGTTGAATTCAGCCACTTCCATAGCATCCCTACTCGACATAGTTGTTGGTCTGGTCTTTGATCTGACTGGATTTCACAGAGTTATGGCTTATCAATTTGATGAAGATGACGCTGGGTTGGTTAGAGCAGAGTACATTGATGAGAGAGCATCGTTGGACCTCTATCGTGGCCTCAAGTTCCCGAATACCGATATCCCAATCCAGGCTCGGCAGCTTTATGCGCTCAACAAAATAAGATTACTCTATGACCGAACAGAAAAGACAGCCAGACTTATGTCTTCAACCAAAGAATATAACCCTAAAAATCTCAACCTTTCGTCTGCATATTTGAGGGCCATGTCACCCGTTCACATCAAATATTTGACAAATATGGGTGTACGGGCGTCATTTTCCATCTCCTTGATTGTAGAAGGTCGATTATGGGGCTTGATTTCTTGTCATGATTATGGCTTAGAAGGCAAAAGGGTTTCGTTTCCGATGAGGGAGCTCTGCCGAAGTCTAGGTGATTGTACAAGCAACAACATTGAGAAATTACTCTACTTGTCCCGAATACAAGCACGACGACATCTCGGAAAAGCACCTCCTAAAACTTCGCCATCGCAATATGTTGCTGCTTCGTCCGGAGATCTATTGCAAATGTTTGAAGCAGATTTTGGGTTCTTGGCCATTAAAGACGAAGCAAGAACAATCGGGCGCTTGTATGCCTACAATGAAAGTATTTCTCTACTTCAATATATCCGCAAGAAGTCGCACACATCTGTCTTTCACACTCAAAATATCTCTGCCGACTATACAGATATCATGTTTCCTGCGCACTTTGTTTTAATTTCAGGATTTCTTGTAATTCCTTTGTCTTTGTCAGGATCCGACTTCTTGGTGTTTTTTCGCAAGGGACAGTTAAAAGAGGTTAAGTGGGCTGGAAATCCAAATGAGAAGATATACAAACCCGGTACACAGTATCTTGAGCCAAGGGCAAGTTTCAAGAGATGGAGCCAGCATGTTATAGGCACTAGTCGAGAATGGACACGAGAACAAGGTTGGTCTATTCTAATTTTCATTGATGATGGCTAATCTAGATATTCATAGTTGAGTCTGCAGGTGTTCTCAGTGCATTATACGGAAGGTTTATTGAGGTCTGGAGGCAGAAAGAGGCTATTGTGCAACAAAATCGGATGACACGATTATTGATTCGTCAAGCTGGGGCTGAAGGTACGCGTCCGAATAAAGAAATCCTTTGGGTATTACTGATCTTCAAAAGTTCGAAACCCTCTAAATGCCATAATTGGTTATCTTGAGATAGCGCTCGAAGAAGTTCTCGATGATCAAGCCCGTCTACACCTAGAGAAGTCTTTAGGCGCATCAAGATCCCTTATCTTTGTTGTGAATGATCTTCTCAATTTGACAGAGGCAGAAGGAGAAGATCCTGAGATGTCTCATGATAATGTCGTTTTGGCAGAAATGATGAACGATGTCATCCACGATTTCGGTGATGAATGCGAAAAGAAGAGTTTAAAGATAAGATTCGACGGAAATACAGACATTCCTCCAATGGTAAAATGTGATGGCGTACGTCTCAGACAAACAATCACTAACTTACTGTCAAACACTGTCAAACATTCGACTGCTGGTGATGTGGTTGTTGGATTAAAAAATGTCGAATCCGATGATGATAAGACTCGAGTCGAGATGTTCTTTACTGACAATGGTTCCGGATTCACCGAGTAAGTTTTTCTAGCACAGTGAAGTTCAGGAATGGGTCCGGCTCCTTTGGCTCAAAATATGAGAGGCATCACATTCAACTGCTTTATGACGCGAGACTAATCCTCCAACCCCCTAGGCCTGAACTTGACGGCATATTTCAAGACTTTGAGAAAGTTCTCGATGATGACGACGATGTAGACGTAGCACCATCTCTCGACGGAGAAAAAGCATCAATCGGTCTAGGACTAGCCGTAGCAGCACGGTTCGTCAGACTCAACGATGGCAAAATCGTAATCAACACAGAGCCCGGAAACGGAACCACCGTCACAGTCTCTATTCCGTTCCGGAAATCCGACGGGAGAAACTCCTTCACGGCCAGAACCCCATGCGAGGATGGTTCAAATTCGTTCACCAGTGCCAACAGTCCCAATTCCGAAAATGGCATCAATTGCGACACACCCGAAAGATTTCAGGTCCCGCCTCCAACACCCCTCAAAGAACCTTTCATCACCTCCACGACTGAGATCGCCGAATCGCCCGAGTCAATACCCACACCCATTACTTCTGCGTCCCATCCTTCTCCCTCTCAACCCCTACCCACATCCCTCTCCGCCAAATCCGTAACCACCAATCCCGACTACCAACTTCAATATCCCTTCCCCATCATGGAATTACCCCCTCAACCTGAAATCCGCAATTTAAATGTTCTAGTCGCGGAAGATAATCCGCTAAATAGTCGGTTGTTGGAAGAACGTCTCAGAAAAAGAGGTCATGTGGTTACGGTGAAAATCAACGGTCAAGCTTGTGCGGATGCGGTGATGGCTACGCCAGATGGTTTCGATATTGTTTTGATGGATATACAGGTAGGCATCCTTCCTTCCTTCTACTTCTCTTTTCCATTCCATCGTGCTACACTTATCCACCCCCACTTCTCTCCTTAATCCCACTAACCCCCTCTCCTCCCCCGCAGATGCCCATCGCCAACGGCTTCGAATCCACAACCATGATCCGCACCTTCGAACGCACCACCATTCCCGCACCCCCCATCTCGCGACGCGCAACAATCTACGGTCGTCTCCCCATCATCGCCGTTTCGGCTTCCCTCGAGGAAATCAAAAAAGACGAATACATCGAGCGCGGCTTCGACGGCTGGATTCTCAAACCAATCAATTTCAAAAAACTGGAGGAGATTCTCGCGAGCGTGGAGGATGATGAGAAGAGAGAAACATTGCTTTATGGGAAGGAGGGTGTCAAGTGGAATAAAGGGGGTTGGCTTAAATTGAAGGCGTGAGGGGTATGTGCGGAAGTGAGGTTGGTGAATGTGAATGATGGAGTGGATGTTTTGGAAATTCAATCGAATCGCGTGTTAGGGTCAAGATATGTTTGAATTTCGATATTTTGGAATGGGAATGTGCCTAGGCAACAGAGTTATAGGGGTCAAAGGGGAGTAGCGAAAATCTCTGATGCTGCGAAGCGTGTGCCAATTCTGACAAAAATGGCTTCTTTGTTTTTCCTTATCTTTCCTTCTCGTTCCTCATTTTCTCCTTCTTCTCCTTTCTCTCTCCTTTCTTACCCTTTCGGTACGCCCTTTTTTTTACTGGTGATTATCATGGGTAATAATCTGATTATGTATGGTGTTTTTGATTGCTATTTATCTATATAAAAATATATCCAAGCTTAACCTTCAACTACGAGGTCTGAACATGGTGCCTCCTGTGATATCAAAACTCAGGGTATATCAGCTTATATCAAGTATGAATATTGCCACAAATCTTTCTCGTTCGTCAAAATTGATTAGTGCAGTAGAAAAGCAATAGCATCTAACGCCAAACACCAGAAGCATCCCTTGTGGTCCAACACCATTTCCATCGCTCTAACGCCATCACAAATTCAGGACCCAAAATTCAGGACCTAAAATTCAAAATTCAAAACTCAAAAAACTTAAAAAAGCTTCTAAAGTTTGACCTTCCCCCCATTCAACTCATTCCACTCCTTATCACCAAACCTCACATACTCATCCCCTTTCAACCACCACATCTGATCACCACTCTTTTCAATTTCATTCGGATCAACCCCCTGTTTCCGAATGACATGTTTAACCGTCTTCACCGTCCCCGTAATCTCCATTTCCTCTCCCTCTTTCTTAACTCTCATAAACACTGGTACCGCATAACTCGGCAGTGCTTTTTTCGCATGGACCGCCAAATCCTTCATGATATTTGGACTGTGATCTTTCAAGATAACAGCTACACAGCCCACACGTCCATCATGATGGGGCAGAGAAACTCCATAAACATTTGCCTCCTGAATAGCCGGATGAGTGGATAAGGCTTCCGCGACTTCGTTTGTTGATACATTTTCTGATTTCCAGCGTAATGTATCACCGATTCGATCGTTAAAGTAAACCTTTTCCCCATTTTCCCACGTCATGACATCACCTGTTCGAAACCATGCGTCACCCTTTTCGAAAACGTCTCGTAACAGTTTACTATCGGAAGCGCTTTGATTATTGAAATAACCTTGATAGCCGGAAGTTATATCGGCGGGATCCAATTTATACAACATCTCTCCTGGTGTCCCATATGGTACCTTCGTGCAAAATCCGGTACTCTTGGATCGATGCGGCTGTTCCGTTTCAACCTCCAATTCGACCACAGCCCATCCTTTCCTCAACAAGAGCCAGTAGATAAATCCATTGCGACCCACTGCACCTCTGCTGAATTCGTTGTTTGAATAATTCCAGCCAGCTCCCGCACCTTCAGTCGCGGAGTAGAATTCGGCGATAGTTTTGATATCAAATCGTTCCTTGAATTTGTTCCACACATCAGGTCTCAGACCATTGCCAAACGCCATTCTAACGTTATTTTTCTTGTCCAAGTTCTCGCCTGTCACGGGATCGTATTGAGGAGGTGCGGATAAGAGGTAGCGACAGACTTCGCCGACATATTGAATAACATTCGCATTTGATTCTCGAACTTCCTTCCAAAATGTTTTCGTGGAAAACTTCCTGCCGATACATATTGTTGCACCGATATTAAGGGCTGCCAATACAGCAAGAACGCTAGCGGCAGAATGGTACATAGGCATACACTAAGAAAATCAGTATTTTTTAATACAAACAGAAGTGATGAACGCACAGTATATAATACATCGGGTCGTTTGTATCCGCTCCATTTTGGCATAATCGTCGAACCAAAGTTTGCCTTTCCCCAAGCAAGAACTGCGGGCTTGGGTAAACCTGTAGTGCCACTGGTATATATCAACATTCCAATCTTGGACTTTGTTTGCTGAGACCTGGTAGAATCCGACTCTCGAACACCCTCAGTGGAAATGATAGTAGCCTCTATATCAGGAGTGAGGATTTGGAAAGAGATATCCGGAAGTTCATCCCGAACTTCCTGTGTCAGTTTTTCTTCGACCATTGGATCCACGATACATAACCTCGCAGTAGAGACTTTGACACAATGGGATAATGCTTTTCCTGTCAAGTTGTAGTTGATGAAAGCTGGTTTGGCACCTATACTCCATAATCCAAACCATAAGAAGAAATAATTATCCGAATTGGTGAAATCCATAGCAACGATTTCCTCTGGCTTGACATTATGGGTATTCTTCAGCCATGTTCCATACTTCAAGACTATATCGTATGTTTGCTTGAATGTCCATTTCTTGCCTTCAAAAATGATAAATGTATCTTCTGCAAATTTTCCTTTTGCATGCTCTTCGAGTACATAAAACATATTAAGACGATCTGCCTTTTCTCTTTTATCTGTAAAGGAATATGCCTTTAGTGCAGCACCCAACAATTGATAATCGTAGCTCAAGGAAAGTTTCGCATTGGCATATGCCAACCCAGCCAAAGCTACTGGAGCTGCTAAAGCCAGTGGGACTATTGAATTGTCAGTATTCGAAGTCATCCTGCTGAACGGAAAGATGTAAACCGACCTGGCATTTTGATAACAATGGAATAAAAATATTTCCCACTAGCAAATGAACACCTAAAGAGCTCTCTCTGTAAAGATGCGGAATCAAATATTCAATATTAACCTGGCTTCTATGTCCAAAGGACAGTCCGACTTCCAATTGAGGATGGAACAGCAAATGCTGGAAGAATTGATTGTACAGATAAGGGATCCAATATTCATGCGGGTACAAAATCCCAATTTCATCAATTCAAAGGGTAGATTCCAGACAAAATAAGTAGTTTAGATGAAGAAAAGAACGACAGCAAGTTAGATATTAGTTGAGAAAGACTTTACCTGGAAATATACCGTACACCGTATACATATATTAATCTCACCCGAAATCTGGGTAATATGCATGTGTGCATCTGGCCGTTGGACCCTTTTGGCGGTTTCATTCCTCAAACGATAATGCAACATATGCCTCGGCGTGGAGAATGTCCCTCTCGCATAGCATGGTTTGCTCTGAGCCAGTATGTATTGCAATGTAATCAATAAGCTGCAGATGATTCGAAAGAAGGTGTATATCCGGCTTGATTTTTCAGTAAGGCCAGCAAGGATTCGGGGGGTTATTAAGCCTTTTGAGGGGGGATGTGCAGCCATCTTCTCTTCTTCCTACCAATCATAGAGCCCCTATTGCAAATTTATACAATGCAGGTGGAGTCCACAGATAGATATCTTCTCTGTTCTCTTGATCCATTTGTATAGAGTATAGCTGGCTTGTAATTGTGAGTAGTTCCTCCCTACTTTAGTATTGTTGAAAGCGCTTGTACTAGAATGGACAAATGTAATTTTACAAGCGCCTGTAATTCAATGTATTTAAAGAATAGAAAAATTGAATAAATATTATAGTTTTTTTGAAAAAAAGTCGATATTGTATAAATATATTATTAATTGATTCTAAATATTACTTTTATTTTTTCGAATTTGAAAATATTAAGTTGTTATTATGGATGAAAATTATTGGATTTTGTTGGTAAATTATTAATATTTCGAACTTTTTTTATTATATAAATTTTAATGTATTATATAATATTGAATTACAAGCGCTTGTAAAATTATATTCGCTTATTCTAATACAAGCGCTTTCGAAATATACTAGAATGGGGAGGCACTACCCACAATTACTCCTCATACTCCTTCCGTACGGAGTATCTAATTCATCCATTGGTTTTATCACTTACCTACCTAGGTACAGTACCATCAATCCAATCCAACACACGCCATCTTACTCATTATTTTGATTGACCACCATGATTTTGACACTCCCGAGTCATTTGATTGAAGGTTAATATGCCGTACAAAAATATCTACCCAGATTCAGTGCCAATGCCCGAATTCTCTGCACTAATTAGACTTTTTAACTTTTCAGGGTCCTTCAAGGAGCTTAAGTCTCAATCCAATTTGATTTTTTTTTACTGTTCGTTAAGAGACTTTAGCATTAACAGGCTTAATCCTTCAGCCGCGTAAGGCGAAAATACACATCACATATTGTATGGAGAAGACAAGTATGGATTCCCAGGTTTTCCAATCAATATCATATTAATTGTTCCTTTTGATCTTTGGGGGTGAGACAAATGGCACCCAGTCTCTCTCATCTCTCACCAGATTTGCATACGAATTGCTCCCTCTCACTCAAAACCACTCAAACCAACCAACCTTAGTTCATAATAATCTCCAGCTCATCAAGGACCTGCGTACATATTACATTATACTTAATTTACCACTACCAACAAAAGTACAGACCATAGCGATCGTTGGATCTCGGTTCTTGATATGATTCGATTACTTATTCCTGACGGTCGGTTCTCTCTACCGTGTCCTCCCTAACTTAGATACTCTTCCGTCTTCTTAACCCCTCTCCCCTCATCTTGGTAAATGGTACTCGTAGTCACCAGATTATCCCACCTGTTTGTACTCAAATCAGGAAATGCAGGAGGGATTCCAACTTGATTATTGCTGTACCAACAGCCAATTTTGAAGTTTTGACCAGTTATCATCAATCATTGATCACCATCCTTTTCATCCTCTACCCGAACTACCCTACCATTTCTCCATCTCTTTGTTCGCCATGCATGCATCAATCTGGAATCGGAATTAGTGTAGCCTTTCTGCAGCTCCATCTCACAAACTACGCTTGTTATGGCCAAGTACGTTTTAGATCCTCCAGCAGGAAACACCACAAAGATTTCTAATTGGTCACCCTCGATTCTTGCGGTCGAGCCTCTTTTCTGCCTCGTTTCTTGAACAGCTGCACAAGCTGCAGTATGAACAGCCTCTTTTGAAGCCATGCCTACGCCATTTTATGGAATAGAGATAGCGGTCTGAACGAAAATCCGGAGGAATCAAAGCAAGCAGGCTGGCAGGATCGCAGGTAAGCGAAGCGCTCCTCTCTTCGGGTTAATCACAATCGTATTGCTTTTTGATGATATCAATCATCTGGTAATGAAGAAGTGCAAGGATAAATCAAAGCTATTTCTTCTACATTGAATTTTTATTCACTATGATGAAATAGTTCGCCGTTGTTCATATCATTGAATGACTATCATGAAGATCCAATTTCGGTTCATCAAATTACCTCTTCTGGTCTTCAAATCACAATAAGCAAACATAGAATCTAAGGTGAGGGTCTCTCAATAAGAAAATAAGAGACATATGGTGACGTGATAACCACGATCGAATGAGATGAAGTTCATCGTACCTTATGTTTCACTTGACAACCAGAATTTAGAACATCGTGAACCTCAAGCACCAATGCAATGAATGGGCTGAGTATCAGTAATCACGTGAAAACAATGACTAAGCAAACTTCAATTGTTTGCACTTCCTTGCATTTTATTTGCTCGATCAGCAGAAAACAGAGAAACCTCATGACTCTCCGGACATGGGATATCATATCCTTAATCTCTCGTGTCGACGAGTAATGATCTCGAGTAAAGTGATTCATAATGTGGGTCGTTGCCCACGCCGACAAGGAATTGTCAAGCGCGCATTCTCTCTCACTGCCAAAGTTGGCGACGTTATGAAAGAAGACAACGAAAGTGGACTCAAAATATCTCGAATTGCATCAAATCGACAGACACTCGTAAGATCTATCTTTGCATCCGCTAAATATTATCCCTCTGTTGCTGGAGAGACGGTTGTTGGTGACCTGGTCGATGATATCAAATCGGACCTACAAGGGCTCTCAAGGGGATCCCAGGAGAAAGCTTCCCTCACAAATGGATCGCGGTCTCGTAGGAGACAAAACCGTATTAATGGAGTCAATGATGATAGTTCTGATCCAATCACCCCTGATATGGTACTCGACCGGAAACCTTCTTCGATGAGTCCTCGCCAATTTAGCATCATCTCTCCGGATCCCAAGCGCACTGTAAGCTACATCGGTACTCTTATAATGTCACGGTAACTCATATCATATAGACTAAAGAACAAGTTCTTCAACTCATCGCTAAGCGTACCCGCATGACAAAAGCTCGATATTTCTCAGACCCCTCTCAAAATCCAGCCGAGGAAGCAGTCGTTATCCTAGTAACCCCAGCGTTTGCGAGTTGGCTTGAGGATGACGAGAATTTCATTAAACGTGTTTTAGAATGTTTTACATATCATCACGTGGATGGTAAGCCGAACTACGTCGTTGTAGTTGGTGCCGTGGTTGATGGTCTTGCACCTTCACCTCATGATATTCCCATAGCGGAGCGTGCTGGGTCACTTGAGGGATTTTCATTCTTGCATGGTCTACGGAGTCGAGTGTTAAGGCCCAATAATGTGTGGAACCTTGAATCATTCAAAGATGATACAACGAATCCTGATAAATTGTCGCGTCTCATCATTTCAGGAAACAAAACGCAAAAGCCATGGGAATTGTCATTGACTACTACTATAAGTCTACCTTTGGCAAATACCTTATTCGTGAACGGCAAGCATTCAACACTCGAGATATCGAAATGGACTCGAAGAAATGAAGGTGAATATAAATGCATACAAAGAGCACAGAAACAACACCAGCATATCAAAGCTTTTCATTATGAAAATACCATGATTCCCCCAATATTTGTACCAGCCGTTCCTCTCACTTTACCTCGACCCATTGCAAATGGGTTAGGCAATATTGTTCGACAACTATCTTTCGGATCAGGAAATACAGACAATAGACCGGCTTCTTCTGAACTGGAAACTCAGGTCACACGATATATGGATTATAGTAATTTACATACCAATATTGGAGTGTGGGCGTTGATATACCGCAAGGAGCTTCTGGATCCAAATCTCAAGGCTACAACGCTTGAAATGACAGAAGATCTCGAGTCAACTTGGAGCAATGATGACAAGAATCTCAGATTTGTTGGTACCCAGATAGCTCGTGGTGCCATTCTTTGTCGCGTTGGTGAGTAACTCGTACTTGCTTTGTCCGTTATGTTCTCCACTAGCATGTAACTAACTAAAATTTTCAGTGAGCGGTGGTGGTGGTTGGGGCGCCAAACAAGGCCTCTTATCTTTGGATCCCCAAATGACATACGAAGATGTTGTTTCGGCGGCTTTTGACTATACTGATCAATCAATGGAAAAGGCACAAGATTTAACATTGGGTAATCTCGCTCGACGAGGTGATCACATACAGTTCTTTACTATAAATCCCAACAAGTTAAAGGAACCCGAATCTCCAATGGACATTTCAGCGTCAAGTGAAATTACAGACGTGGATTCTATCGTCAACGATAAAGTAGCAAGGAAAAATCTTATTACACAAGAACCAGAGAAGACCAAATTAAACCTCCGCGATGCCACAGACCTCAGTTGGTCTAGCAGAAGTGTATTTGGAGTGGTTCCTAGCACAATTGACAAGATACCCAGCAATGACATCTACGACTCCTCAACTTCTCCGAACGAAGTTTTACCTTTCCTAACCTTCCGCAAAGGGGAATTTGGCGCAGTATCCGAGTCAGGAATCTACCTTCATTCTTCCCACCAAAAACGATTAAATGCCAAATCATATGAACTCATCAATACGAAAATTGATATGCCGTATTCATATATCTACCGCGATCAACCAGGCATCTCACCAAAGCAGACTGCAGAATATAAAATGAGAATGAATTCCCTCTTTGGGAGATATAGCTATGATGCCAAAAACAGCGAATCGTTATTCGAACTAACCTCGAGATTTATCGTTTCGACGGGACGCGTTCCCACGAAACAAGAACAAAAAGAACTTTTGGAAAAATGTAATATTAACCCGAGAATCGAAACAGCAAAGAAGAAAGGAGGACTAGCGTATGTGCGAATGCTCGTTTCGGAGGCTGAAAAGGAAACGAAGGATATAATTCAGCAAACTCGACTCCTTTCCAAGGATAATGGCACGGATGAATCATTCTCGAAAATATTTCCTGAATTGGATGAACGGAATATGATTAGGAAACAGAGGGTGGGTCAAACTCGATGGCCGAAATTTGTAGGCGAGAAGGAAAGGAAAGAGGTTGAGGTTGAGGTTAGGAAGGTGAGAGTTTCTCTTACGGAGAAGAGATTCAGATTTCCTTATTTGGAGGAGAGTGGGGAATCGAAGATTTAGGGGGGGGTTGAGGGTTGGAGTTCGCGTGTGCGCGGGAATTCATCATTTGCAAGTCTAGGATCTTGGAAAAGTGGAAAGGTGTGTGTGCTGATTTGTGAAGTTGCAAATAGTCGTGTCAAGATATGTTGAGCATTTGTAGCTGTTGTCTGTGGATTCAATACAATGTATAGTTAAGGGAAGAAAATTCTCTCCTGTGTAATAGAGTACGATACAATACAATACAATCAATACCCAATCCTTATATCATCTTAACCGAGCTCGAAGGTAGTGGTTAGAACCAGTTTGTATTGTTGATCTAGACGAAATTTATATAGACTTATAATAAACTGGTCTGCCAGTTTGGTATAGGGTTTAAAAAGTATACTTATATTCATACTCACTCCCACTTACTCACACCCATGCATATATTACACATCCCCTCCATCTCCTCCATCCCATTTATCCTATTCATCTCTTCTATATACCATCTGATACACCTTCATACATATCTCTCCTCTTTTTTCTTTCCTATTCCTCTTTCCTCTTCGAATTTTGAATATATATATTAGAAGTCGGAACTAGGAGAACTAGGAGAACTAGAACTAGAACTAGAATGAATATATGTGATTGTTATAAGAGCTTCTATAGGAGTACAAATACCCTCCCTAAAGATATCAAAATTGGGACTAATAGGGGTGGGATTTAATAATGTTTATTTCTGTTCGTTAATTCGTATCTGTATTTAAGATTATATCCTATATCCTATATCCTATTATCACTTCCACCCCTATTATATTGACTATATCCATGTCATATCATACCATACCACACAATACACAATCTTCCTTCTTTACCTCCATCATTGTATTTACTCCTTTACAAGTAAAAAACAAAAAAAAAAAAAAAAACATAACATGAATAAGAAACCTTCCCCAAGCAGACCGAAAAGTAGGAGATAATTAATAAGCATTCATATATATATATATATATATAAATCACATCACTGCAAATGAAAAATGTAATTCAAGAAAATAGTATTATAATTGCTAATGGATTTACAGATAGGTGTTAATTCAATGGAGTTCTGTTCTGAATTTTATTTCTAGGATCTGATTCTCGAAAACGTTTGAGGGAGTAATTTACCGCATATTACATACATACATCTATTCTTCATCCTTCCTCTTCCTCCCCTCTCAGATAACCCTTACAATACCAAAACCCAAACAAACCCACCCCTACCCTAAACCTACCTACTAACCCTACATCCTCAACAAACAAACAAACAAACAAACAAACAAGCCAAAAAAAAAAAAAAGCAAAGCATAGCAAGCATCCCCAACGAGAAATATCCAGAATCCAGAATCCAGAATCTAGAATCCCAAAACCAATCAGCCAACAAAAACAAAACAACAAATAAGCGGACTTGGACTCACAAAGCGAGAATGCCATGTAAAAAAGAAAATCTACAATATGAATTCGAGGAATAGGTGTATATGAGGGGGATGAAGGGTGATTGATGATATAATTACTAACGCACGGGGGTGAGCATGCATGCAGTGAATTTGATTGACGATGTTGTGGTCTAGGAGATATGTTCGATAAGTGAGTTGGAGGAACTCAGTGAGTGAAACATAAATGAGAAGAATGGGAAAACAAAATTTGAGTATTGTAGTTATGTATGTGTATGAGAGTGCTGTCTCGATAGGAGGTAAATATCCTAAACGAAGGCGGAAATTCGTGTATTGCCGAGAATATCTGGAAAAGAAATGACCAATCAAAAAATCGTTTTTACTTCAATTCAAAGATGCGAAGAAAACCAGAAAAAGGCATTCGATTGTTTATAGTAATCAATATTTATGCGCTGATTCCTTCCATTCTATATTAAAGAAATTCCAATACACTTGCTGAACAATCTATACCATGAGTGATTCAAAGCTAGAATTCACTTCACTCCTGCTCTTATACTGCACAACACAAATCTACTCGACCATTTCAATGTCATCCCCAGTTTGAACATGCTCTGGAGCTGCAACCGGAGCTTCGTTTGCAGTGTCATTGACATTTTCCTGTTTGGATCCATTTCCAAAATAATCATCCATTTCGGCATCGAGTTCTTCTTGTGTTTTCTTGGGTCTACTCTCTCTTGCAGGTCTTTCCCTTTCTCCTCCACGACCAGCATTGCGTTCTCCTCTTTCTCTTCTTGCACCAGGTCTGCGACCATCTCTTCCTCGGCGTGGTAAAGGACTGCGCGAGCGTCTCCTTCTGTCTGGTCGATCTCCTCGGTCGCCGGGAACATATCGATCGACGTTCTCAGGTGGTGGTTTGCTGACATCAGAATGTCTGATTGGAGGAGAAAAAGAACGAGAACGAGGGAGAGTCATGCGATCGGCCAGGGAACGACCCGATCTCGATGGTTCGTATTGGTTTCTACCCCCACGGCCTCTAGATGGACCGTCTGGAACAGATCTCAAACGAATTGGTTGACCTAGAAAGTGTTAAAAATGTTATAGTTAACATGTAAATATCCTTTACCATTGGCATTTGCCCCATTAAACTCTTCAATGGCTCTCTGCGCATCTCTTGGGTCCTCATAAGTTACATGAGCAACTCCATTCGAACGTCCAGCTCGGTCGTAATCGAGCTTTAAGAATGAAACGCGACCAATGCGCTCAAAAAGACCCTAATATCATTCTTAGCAACAAATCCTTTCTGTTCCTCCTCACATCTCATACCTCCAATTCTTCTTCTGTCAAATCGTAGTGTACATTCTCGACCCTAACTTTTCCACTGTTCCTATTTTATGTTAGATGTAACGCTAAGCTAGAAAGAACATGTTGCCTACATCGGTCTGTCATCTTCGTAATTGCGTCTTTCAGGGCGATTCGAAGAACGGGCGTCTGGATTCTTTGTGAGCTAGGTGGTCGAGAAAGCACGGCAAGTATGGAAGTGATGCGTACTTTGATCATCATATTTGTCATGAACCCATTCGCTAATACAGTCAGTTGATTCTCGATCTCATTGGAAAGTTTAAGGCTTACGAGTCTATGTTTCTGGAATCATCTCCTTGATATGGCTGCCAAAGGAGAGGAGGCGTGGGTTAGCTATGTATTCTATTACGTACTATCATGAACCGTCGAGGCGTCATGCACTGATTGAAGCAGCGATGCGATCTGAGAACATTCGGGGAGGAATTAAGTATCTGATGATTGAGGAGGTGTATGCACCTAGAGCGGTGAAATGTTAGCGAATGTACTCGAGACTTGCGGATTATCGAAGACTTTAGAGAGAGATTCTTACCTTTCTTGCACCGTCACGAGGGTAATCATTGCGATTGTTTCTGCGGCCTTGTCGACCTCGATTTCCACCATTTCTCTGCTGCTTGAAGATGTCAATATTATGTCGTGTTGCAAGGCTGAGACAACATGTTCGAGGCGTCGAGTTTTGACAAGACTTACCTGACGATCACCACTGATTTCATCAAGACTTTGATCCATGTTCAAAGTATTGGAACGAGTATGAGCTGAATAAAGGGCGGCTTCTTTGATATATTGGTTTGTTTGAGGTGAATAATTTCTCATGTACCATGTACAATGCACTCAAGGATTCTTCAATACGTCAACTTTTGTGAGTTGCGACGAGGATTCGATAGATGGTCTGTGCATTTGGGATCATGTGATCATTCACATGCATTGCAGTCCATTACTGTTCGTTCCTTTTCCGAAATCGCAAGGACTTGCAGTTCATATAATCTGATAACGGATCTCATAGATTCAGTCTCTCGTCTTCTTAAATCAAGCTTCTCAAAATGTCACCACTTGCTACTGTCGGTATTATCTCCATTGGAGAAATGGGTATGGGGGTTGCAAAGTTGCTTAATGCCCATAATTATCGTGTTGTGACGAATATTGAGGGTCGAAGGTTGGTTGTAATATCTTCTATTACTCATCCAGTATCCGTTTAGAAGGACTATAATGCCAGAGGGAGACTTGGAAGAGATTTATTGAGCTTGAGATATGAACATCTCAAGTACTGTCAACTAATATGTTTTGAATGAAATTTGGAGGATATTCAAGATGAATGGGCCATTGTATCTTCTATTTCAAAAGTAGTGAGATGAGGAGCTGGCACACCCCCCAAACATCGAAGTTGATGATTTTTATGTATACCCAAGACAATTTCCAATTAATCTCATTAATCTACATTAAACTCACCTTCCTCCACCCAGCCAAGATACCCATGAACGCGCCCAAAAATCCAAAATCGAGCTTCTACCTACAGATGCATCTTTGATTTCACAATCGGACTACATCCTCTCCATTGTTCCACCTCGTGATGCACTAGCACTAGCTACTCGGATCACCACCGCCTTTAACTCACTTTATCCACCAAAATCCTCTCCCCTCTATTATCTCGACCTAAACGCCATAGCTCCTGCTACTGCTCGCTCGCTCGCTTCTCATATTAGTACCACATCACCATCCATCAAATTTATAGACGGCGGCATCATCGGGGGTGCACCTAAACCTAAACATGATACTACCACTCCCAATACCACCGCATCCATTGATCCAGACTTAGAGCACACTTGGAGTCGTCCTTCAATCCCGATTTCCGGACCTCACGAACTTTCTCAAGCTCCTATATCCGGCGCACATTTAGCAGATCTCTTGAATACCAATTATCTCGGCGAAGAAATTGGCAAGGCATCAGGTCTTAAATGTTGTTTCGCTAGCACGACGAAAGGATTCACAGCCTTATGTATTCAAGCATTTACATCGGCTCAAAGAATGGGAGTCTTAGAAGAATTGGAAAAAGAAATGAGTGAAAGAGTACCTGGATTATGGAAATCAGTCAACGGCGGAATCACAGGCAAGCCACCAAAAGCCTACAGATGGGTTAGAGAAATGGAGGAAATCGGAATATGTCACGGGGAAACAGGATTCCCGGGCGGGAATGGGGAGGACAGCAAAGGAATTTTTGGAGAAATCGCAGACATTTACCGGACGGTCGCGAATGAAACAGCTCTCGGAGAGGAAAAGACCGAAAAGAGAAAAAGAGGAACGACGGTAGAAGATGTGGCTCAATGTATGACCGAGGGACTAGCAAGCAAGAGAGCAAAAAAGGAATTGTTTCATTTACTCTTATTCCGGAATTTATTTTTCCTGCGACTGGAATTCGCTTTCATTTCGTTTCATTCTGTGGATCCATTCTATTTGCAGAGTAAGAGTAAGAGTAAGACTTAGATTTAGATTTAGAGTATGGAGGAATAAACGACGTATAGAATTCTGGGAAAGGGATGACAATCCTTCGTGGAAATACATCGATACAACATGAGATAAGTACAGTCAGTACCTATAGTTACATATGATAAGAGATAAAAGTAATTAGATTGCTCATGAATACATTATTACATTACATTCATCCAAAATCAAAATGATACATTAATAAGAGCAGAAGGACTTGAATGTTGACAACCAAGAGGAAAATATACACCGTCATGTAAAAATCCCAAATATGAACAAGTATTCGTCATCGCAGTGTAAATTCTTCAATATACTACATCCTTTCTTATTTCGTAACACCTCTCCTGTGCGACATCTCGTCTCAGGGAGACGAAATGCGAGTTGGACTTGGGGATGTGGTATGGTGGTACGTAGTGCATATGTGCTTGCTTGCTGCTTGCTCATGGTGTCGTATATCTAATCACTGTGCATGGAATAGTGAGGTGATTGTTGTTTGCTGTTTTGGGTCTTATATATAACTTTATGTTCTGGGCGATGAGGGGATGATAGGATGGTTGTTTTATTAGTTGGATGTGAGAGTGTGTGGGATTGGAGAGATTTGTGAGATGTATGACTTGTATCTTTGCTTATTAGATTGTCTATGTGTTCATATATAGTTGTGATATCTTTGAGTATATATATATATATATTATTATACTACTCTCTTTCCCATGGTAATCAGATCTGGAAAAGACATAACAGTGTTAATACTAAATATCCAATTCAATTCCCCCATCCCATTCATCATCCCCATTTTTTGATTTTCATAAACAGATATCGTAGATACAAGTGCTTTCTTTGGATATATATACTAATGATAATAATAATACAAAAATAACAAAAGTAAGTAAAGAAAAAAAAATCCCCCCCACACACCCTCCAACCTGTCCAAAACCTTCAGCTCAACGCTATGCTATGTATGGTAGAATCTCATTATCTTGTCTTCTAGCCTACAAACTCCCCCTTGGATATAGAATATAGAAAAACAATACCTCCACTCCTCTTCTATCCCCAAACCTCCATTCACCCATAAGAAATCTCAAATTATTTCAACTCCACAAGCTCGCTTACAACAAGAGCCCCAATAGCACAAAAGAAACCTTCAAATACAGTAATCCCCACCCAGCAATTCCCACCCTCACACCTGCACTCTTCTTCTTCGCCGTCTCGGTTGCTCCTCCAGCTCCCACAGTCATCGTTCCTATAACCACCACTCCCGTTCCTCCCGCCGCCAAACTCAATATATCTCCACCCTCCGTCACCGTTCCTCCAGCCGTAAGTATTTGTCCCCCAATAATCAGACTTTGCAACGGAACTGCACTTTGCAAACTCGCAGTACTAGTTACAAAGCCACTGTTGGCATTAACCACCACCGCATTCCCGGTAGGCGATAAAGAAACAGTAGATCCATCAACCGTAATCACCGATCCCGGTTTCAGAGTTTGACTACCGATCACCACTCCGGATGCGGAATTCTTGGTATAGGTTGAAGGACCAATTACCACGACGTTGGAAGGGAGAGAGGTGGTACTACTAGGAGGAAGAGTGATTACAGTAATTCCTTGCGTAATCGCACCCCCGAGAGTCAAAGTGGCGCTTCCGATGACGAAACCGGAATTGCTGAAATCGGCTGTTACACTTGATGTGCCTACAACCATAATATTAGGAAGTGGCTCAGTGGTGGTTGATAAAATGGCTTTGGCACCATTGGACGACGCAGGCGTGGGCGTGGGCGTAGCGCTTGTGGTTGCGCCATTGATGATGATTGCTGAGCCGGATGGAGCGACGGAGATGCGTTCGCCGCTGACAGTGGCTTCGGAACCGGGCCTGATGGTTTGGGAATCGACTACCAGGTTGGATGTTCCTTGGCTGAGGGTTAGGGAATTGAATACAACAGGAGCGATGATTGTTTGACCTGGTGAAGGCTTGATGGTTGTGGGAGTTATGATGGGGCTGGAATTTCCAGTGGTTACATCGGGGTTGGTCTTTATGCCCGTGGGAGATACTTGGATGCTGGGAATTGCGGAACCGGTATCAGATGTTAAGGGTAATTTCTCTGTGCCGCCAGTTTGAATACCAGAGTTGCTGGCTATGGGTTGGGTACCGACTATATCACTTGTTCCGGTAGCTGGGGGGGCTGTACTTTTATCACTTGGCAGACCAATTGGGATTCCAATAGCAGGGGTAGTGGTTCCAGTATTTCCCGTGGATGAAGGTGAAGATACAAAAATTCTAGTGAATGAAGGTGAAGATGCAAGACTTCCAGTTGCAGTGTTAGTTGGGGGGCTTATAGGTGTTGTATCTGCTGACTTTGACCCAGTAACAGATGCAGGATTGGTAGACAAAGAGGGTATTGCTGTAGACCCAGGAACTGTAGACCCTGGTGGTAGTGTATTTGTGGTATTATCAATTGGTTTAATTCCAGGTGCGGTTATAGGATCCTTTGTTCCCGAGGGTGAGATATTACTCGTTGTTCCAGCTGGATTGGATACAGTTGACGATGAAAACGACGGAGAAACCGTTGATCCTGGTGGTGCCACACTGGTCGCTGTATCAGGTGAGTTTGTTCCTGAAATAGATACAGTGTTTGAAATTGGTTGTGGGGTTGAAATAGCCTTAGCACTTTCGGTCTGAGCTTTGCTAGTTGGTGCTGTTGTTGGAATAAATACAGTATTTGAAATTGCTTGTGGATTTGAAATAGCCTTAGCAGTTTCAGTCTGAGCTTTACCAGTTGGCACTGTTGTTGGAGCTATGTTGGAAATATCTCCTCCACCATTACTAGTCATGGAAGTCATAGGACTAGTTAAAAGTGAAGCAGGGAAGTCGGACGACTTTGTGATGACTGGATTTGATGTAGCTGCATCAGGAGACTTTGTAGTTCCCAAATTAGTAGCAGGAGCGTCAGGAGACTTGGTTGTACTTGGCACACCCGAGTTGCTACTTGTTGGGGTCAAGGTAGAAGCATCGGGCAATTTGGTTGTTACTGGATCAAGACTTGGAGCATCAGGTGATTTGCTCGTAGCTGGATTAGAAGTAGGAGGACTTGCAATTGACCCAGAAACTGTAGAAGCTGGCGATGGGGTGTTGGTTGCGGTATCAGCTGGCTTACTCTCTGGGACAGACACAGGGTTGGTTAGATTACTAGTCGCAGGAACTGATGAAGATGTATCCGGAGACTTGCTAGCTTGGCTACTTGTTTGTACACTGGTTTGAGAAACTGAAGTAGGCCCATCTTGTGTTTTGCTAGCTGGGCTGGAAGTAGCTAAACTGGAAACAGTTGGGCTGGAAATAGCTGGGCTGGAAATAACTAGACTAGGAGTAGCTGCGCTAGATGTAGCTGGACTGGAAGTAGCAGAAACACTCGTCGAGACTATGATACTAGTAGGTAAAACTGTAACTGGTGTCTTGGACGTGGAAAAGAATGAATCAAGGGTAATAGTAAGTGGGCATGCTGGTAAGACTTGACCAACAACCGAGAAGGTTGCCGTACAACCTGAGTTAACACTTGTATTCATGTCTGTTGATGATGGTTTAAAGATAGAGGTTTGAGTGGAAGGGGCTTTCGTGTTGAATTCCCCTTGAGCCGACGCAGATGTATTTGAAGAGAGTGATTTTGATGATTCTGATTTAACACTTTGACTCGACGTCTGTACCTTATTTGTAGGCAATGTAGTAGACTCTGTTACTTCCTTCGCTGATCCTGTTTTAGAAATAAGTTCTGAAGATAAAAGCTTTGTTGTATGAGAAGGAGTTGGTTGCTTCTCAGAGGATGACTTGGAAGACGTGGGAGATGAAGTCAAACTTTTGGATTTATCACTGGTAGTGAAAGTTTCAGCTGTAGTCTTACTGAGTGACGACGAGGATATGTGAGAAGTCCCTTCAGGTATCTTTGTAGTCCCAGTTTTTTCTGGTCGATTAGAAGAGGCAGTGCTGCTTGAATGGACTTCCGAGGTCTTGATTGATGTAGATAACCCCTCGACCGAACTACTATGTTTTGAAGTTTCATCGACTGATGAGTTAACACTTATAGTGGTAGATTCAATGGCTCGAGTAGAAGTAGTTAATCTAAGAGGGCTATTTGAAAGGGTCGTACTTTGAGAAGTAGTTTCCTGTTTGCTTTGGGTAAAAGCCTCGGAAGACTTGCTTATAGTTTTTGACTCCGATATACTACTTTGTCCTTGAAAACTCGAGCTATGAGATGTAGTCTCTGGCTGTTTGATCGTAGATGACGTTTGTCCTTGAACGCTCGAGCGATGAGATGTGGTAGAGTGGGGAGCTGGGCTGAGAGTGCTCAACTGCGTTTCCGAGGATGACTCTCGAGTAGTTTGGATTTGACTCTTTGACGATACCAGAGTTGATTGAGCACTAGTACTAGAAGAACTAGATTTTGACTCGTGACTCGATTGAATTTGAGTTTGAGTTTGACTTGATGCCTCAGACACTTTTATGGTGGAAAGACCTAGATGCGATGAAGCCGACGAAGCAGATTTGCTTGTTTTGGATTTACTTTCCTGTGTTGTTTGAGCAGAAGAGGTCCCTGAACTCGTAGAATTTGAGAAAATGGCTGACGTTGCCAACGAGAGGGATGAGCTTGGTTCCGATTTGCTCTCATGTGTTGTCGGAATAGAAAACCCAGATGTTTTGGAGGCCAAGAAAGAAGTTACAGAGACTTGCACAGAAGATATTAAACTGCTTTCCGATTCAATTTTGCGTGTTGTTTGAACAGAGGAAGACTCAGGTGCCTTGGACGTTAAGGTAGTTGACGATACTTTGGAAAGCTCTGAGCTTATATTCGATGTCGATTCACGTGTGAATTGAATCGATGTCTCAGATGCTCTTGAAAGAGAGCTAGATGTGTAAGTTATTGAAGACTTTAAAGACTGGGTCAAGCTAGCTTCGGATTTGGACCCGTGCATTGATTGAAGAGAAGATTCGGATATCTTGGACGTCAAAATGGTTGACGATTCTCTTGATGAAATCAATTTAGAATCGGAGCTAAATTTTGAGTTTGAAGGGAGAGCAGCTGGAACAGTCGGTTCAGATATTCTTGCTCCCGAGGAAGATATCGAGAACACCGTCGTAGATGAAGCAAAATTGGGGGTCTTGGACGTGATAGAATCGCTCTTCGTGATAGAACTAAGATTTGAAAATGCAGAATCGGTACTCTTAGATGAACTAGAGATAGATGTAGACTCAGTCTTTGATATATCTGTGTGCACTGATGAGGCAAACGAGCTTATACTCTTTGAGGAAACAAGGAGCGTTGTTGAGTCAGCTGATGATGCTGTCAATGTAAAAGCTTGTGTTTTTGTGGTGCTACTAGATAAAGTCGTCGACGATGGTGGTTTCGAAGACAGCTCAGATGCCTTTGATGATGAAGAATCGCCTGCTATACTTGAATGTGAAGCAGTGGATGTGATAGAGACACTCGAAGACGGGGTTTGACTACTAAGTGGCTTTGATGTCAATGAACTTATTGGCTCAGTCAACTTTGAGGTAATAAAACTAGAAGGAGCAACAGCGGTATTTGAAATTATACTGGAAGCTACAGCGGAACTTTTCGAAGACTCAGGGGATGAGGAGGCTAAATGGGAACTAGCAGGACTCGATTTGAGATCTGTACTGGCGGCGGTAGTGTGTACCGGTTCTTCCAATGTGGATGCCTCGGCCGAGGCTGTAACTGTAGCCTTCTCAGGAGTAGATGCCTCAGCGGCAGCTTTATTATTGTATGGAAATGATGTGGTTGTATGAATGATAGTGACAGTGGTAAAACAAGCTTCTCTTGCGGCGATTAACGGCTGACCACTTGTTGAAGTGGCTGTTGCCGTACAAGAGATAGACAATGCGCTTGATGAAATGAGTGTGGTGGTCGGAGACCCTTTTGATAATATGATAGAAGAAGTTGCATGCGACGATGAGGTTTCATTAGTATACCTTCGAACTAATACATCATCTAGAAGGAAAGAATGTATCAGCAGATGTGACACTTAACGCCAGAAGATGAACCAAATCCCACAAATCAATATTGACTAGTCTTACCTTGGTTTGGTTTGGAAACAGCAATTACTGGATGTAAGAGAGACAGGGTGCCTAGGAGAAGAATTGGCAAAAATTCCATGGTGAAAACGGGACAATATGCCGGGCATCAACCCATTGATAAAATCTTACAAAAGAACATAGAATTAAAGAGACAAAGGACGAGGGAAGGAGGAAAAAGAACAAAACTGTAAAGGATAGGTTCCTATATTCTTCTTGAAAGAAATGAAACTCTGGGGCTGAGTATGATATTGCTCACCCACAAGCCTGCATCACGAAACAATCTCATGATGAAATTTGGAAATATATTAAACAGTTGGGTCTGTAAGTCAAGTCACTTGGTGATTGAGAAAGCAACAAGTTAGATCCCCATCCCAAAATTTACAAGGGAATTTCCCCTTCGCCATGGGATGGAAGGCTGATCAACGAGATCTCCATTAAATTATTTGCTGATGCAAAAGTCGATGCTGTGCCTGACACTAGTCGGCTTGCATCACAAATAAAGAGTGACTTGCTCAATTCGGCAAGTTAAATCCATCGTAAGCAACATCCGTGGGCCAAATATAGAGCCTCGATCACTCGTGAATAAGTGAGTGGAAGGAGTGGTAGTTTGAAGGATCAAAAAAGATCAAAGGAGGTTGCGAAAGCGGCTGTGCCAGTTTGTGATGGGATGAATAAGACTCGGTTGAAATAAAATACAGTAATCCTAGTGGATAATTGGGAGAAGTTCAATATAAAAGATGTGGCCCCCTGCAGAAAAAGGCACACGGCGTAAACAAAATAATGAAGCACCTCCAGCAGCAGGACGAAAAACCCGGGACATCTAAAAGAAAGTGTTCTTTGGATATTCGATATCAAACCAAACAGTCTATGTTTAGATTCGAATGTTAAGTATACTCATTCGAAGAGCCTTTTGAGTTATGAATCTTCTATAGCTTTAGACTTTGAAAGGTATATGGAGATTATCATGCAAAACCAAAATATAAACCGTTTTCAATATGTAGGTTTATTTGATTGATTTGATGTGCCGATTTTTTTTCATCCACATAAAGGCACTACATATAATGACCAAAACCCGTTTTTGATCAACTCACTTGGAGTGTTAGATGTGGGCGCGGTGTGAGTGTGAGTGTGATGCAGTATGTTGGCTGCACATTCTTCTCTCGTTTTCTCTCCTTCTCTTTCCGAGGATATTTTTGGATGCGGAGATATGTGAGGTGAGGTAACATCGCTTTATGTCGATAGAACCCCTTGAAGTAAGACGGAATTTCTAGAGATCTGTTGATACACACACCTAAATAGGTACCATCGTGCGATAGTGCAATTTATTACATTATCAGTACGACGAGAGGATCAGTAAGGTAAGGCTTGGGTGGCAAATCAGGAAATGTATAACAAATCCATCATTTCCTGAAGTGTAAACGTTGATGGAAGTGACGTGAGGAAAGTTCTTTTCAACCATGATTGTTTGTTGTAAGTTACCTCCCTCGTATCACATTGTCCAAACATATGTGAGAGAGAGAATTGGCACCAACGGATGTTACAATAGAAGGTCACCTCTCCAAACAAAATTCAAGTATGGCTGGGTGTGTCGTGTATGAAGTAGTAGTAGCAGTAGCACAGAAGACTCGAATGAAACGATGAATGTGCTTTTTGGCTCTTCTTTGAAGATTTTGTTATGATTGAGAGATGGAGGTGGAGGTGGAGGTGGAGGTAGTGGTGGTGTGCTGTTTGAGAGAAAAAGGCGTGTCTAACGTGTGATTACGTAAGTTTAGGCTTTCTTCCATAGTTAACCTATCACCAAACCCCCAATCCCCCCCAATCTACCCGAGCCTTCAATAACCTTACCTTCTAGCTTTTGAGATTGAGACTTTATAACACAATATGAGAAACTTGATGATATGTATATGTCTGTATATGTAGTATGTATATAACGTACCTACATAGGGTTAGGGTTGGCATCTCTTATAATATTGTAAAAGTGGCAATCATATTCACTAAAAGCAGGTAATAAACTTCTTTTCATTCCCAAAGTAACAACCCACATGTCAACAAATCATTCCGTCTTCTTTCAATTCTCAATTACCACCAAAAAAAATATCAACCGTATTACATTCTCACTCATCATCATCCCTATTCCACGTTTTCGTAAGGATTCAACCTCGATTATTCCGATCCTTTGGAAACAGGGGACCTTGGCTTTATGTGGAAATCAAATGACACGAAGATATCATTACATCGTCGCGGATTTGAAGAATCAACCCCTTGGTTTCTTGTGACAAAAAAATGGAAGGTCAAGGTAGAAAATACTACACTGAAGTTCAGTAAAGTATTGCATTATCTTGCAATTGAAGATTCGAGAGCTTCATTCAGGATTTGAATCCAGATCAAATGGATTAAATGTCAATTGACTTGGTGGCCATGTTACGAAAGAGTGCCTCATTCTACCCCAGGTTTACGTTTCAAATATTCATCTCAAATTATTCCGCTACATTTCTCGGGATCCCCTATAGACTTCTTACAGAGTACAGTATGGGGACCTCGGAATTTCATTCAAGCTACCTTGTCAGAGCTACACACAGCTACACAGCTACACCAAGATCTTACTATTACTGTACCTTTTTTTGTCATCCATCTACCAAGAGAGGATAGACTTTGGCCCCAAAGTTATACAGACGGGTGGACCTATTATCTATGAACCTTCCCTTTCTACAAAATAGCGGTTGAAAATTGGTTAGTCATATGCCACATATAGTTCATGACAAAGTCAAAGATGAATCCTTCCCTTTAATTATGCTACCTATCAAATCTCGCCCCTCTTTGTGTGTACCACCATTCTAAGCTCTAGGCAAATTTGAAAGAAGCTGTTTTTTTCTCCTCCTGTCCATCCGCAGATCCTGGCAGTTGAAATTATCTGACACACGATATGGTAGTATCATATAGGTGCCCCGTACGCACAGCACGTTTCTTGGATCCTCCAAGTTCTCGACCTTTCCTACGTACACTACTTTTCTTTTAGGCTTTCCCGTCTTGATGCAGATCTTGTCAAAAATTCGTGTTCATGTTACACCTCTTTCGTGCCGTTTGAACCTGTTTTCGTCCTCTCTCTTTTCTCTTTCTTGTCTTTCCTTACCAGCCATTGTATCATAGCCAGCATGTTCTGTCTTTTCAACAATTATTGATCTTATAAAACTCTCCTTAATGATATTCAATGCCGATGTCTTCTTGGAGGTATCTGGTATTCGTCCTATTGCCTATCCTCGGCCTATGTAACCAGACTTTGGCTTCAGCAAATCCATCAACCCCTGTTCCTCCTCTCACTATCCTTCCAAGTGGTAATTGGTAAGTCGTTGACGATCTTCAAGTTTTCGTCTAAGCACGCCTTTTGTTAACAATGTCAATAGGAATGGTATTGACGGGAATTGGTCAAGCTTCTGGCTTACAGTGGGAACACCTCCTCAACCCGTATTGGTCTTCATATCAACAGCAAGTAATCAACCTTGGGTCGTATCACCAGATGGATGTACTCCATCAGACCCAGGAACATGTTATAGCTCGCGAGGTTTGAATTTTAATTCAAACTCATCAACCACATGGTACGTGAACTGCATGAAATGTATTGCCTCATCACGGCATTAATACCAGCTTTAGGGTGCCAAGCACCATCAACCCCGGAGGTGAATTTGCTTTGGAAGTTGAGTCTAGTCTGGGCCTTGGTGGCAATGGAGATTATGGCAACGAAACCATCATGTTGGGATCCCCGGGCAGTGGATCTCCCTCTCTGAGCTCACAAGTTCTCGCAACAATCACCACTCATGACTTTTGGCTGGGTCTCTTTGGTCTCAATCCGGCACCTACCAACTTTTCGAGCAAAACTGAGCCTGCCCTAAGTTATATGACCAATCTCAAGTCTCAAGGCCACATTCCATCATTGTCATATGGCTACACTGCAGGAGCTCATTATCGCAATGGTGGGGGTGCCAATGGCGGAGGAGTATTAGGCAATCTTACCTTGGGTGGTTATGAAGAATCACTCTTCGTGCCAAATAATCTTACTATCGATTTTGCTACTGCCGGCGATGAACTAACAATTGATGTCAATGAAATTACGATTATATCACCGGGTGGGACATCTCAGGTCGTATCATCGCCATCATCCTCCTTTCCAGCTCTGATCGACTCATCGGTTCCATACCTATATCTACCAACGAGTATATGCCAAAAGTTTGAAGAAGCTATTGGTATTTCCTACGATTTAGAATCGGAACTATATTTACTTACTGACGCTCAACACACTACACTTGTCAACCGAAATGCGTCTGTTGTATTTACTCTCACCAATTCAACGTCTAAAGCCAAGGTAAATATCACTCTCCCATACGCTGCTTTTGATTGGTGGGCCGAGTATCCTCTTGTACAAAACAGTACTCGTTATTTCCCTCTCAAACGGGCAACCGATAACTCTCAAATCACACTTGGACGAGCATTCCTCCAGGAGGCATACTTAATCGCCGATTACGAACGTTCTCAGTTCTCCATTCATCAACGAAACTGGACCACATTCTATCCAGCCTCAAACCCAACCACAATCTTTCCTCTTGATACCCCCGCATCATCACCTGCCTCACCAAAGTCTAAAATTACAACTCCTGTCATAGCAGCCATTGTACTCGCGATTCTTGCTTCCATAGCTTTAACCCTCTGCCTAGCAATTTTCTTTCTTCGCCGCGCATATCAACGCAAGCAACTCCCTGGACGGTCAAACACCTTTTCCACTTTCACATCTACTTCTCGAAGTCTCTCGAAAAAAGAGTCGTTTCGCTCCGCTCCCTCTTCTCCCTTACCTCTTCCTTTCATCTCCAGCAAAGAAAAAGCAGACAAAAAATCTAAACACGTCTCAAATGCGCCTTCAGAACTAAGTTTCTTCGACAAGGGCACTAATTCCGTCCTTCTAACGCCATCCAATCGCTCTTTCGTTTCTCTAACCATTGGTAAGGCCATTGGAAGCCCCAATCTCACACTGAATCCTCAATACAACAGCTCTGGTGTCTCCATCTCCCGAAATCCCAGGCACAGCAATATAGCAGATACCATTCTCAACAAGAACCTCAATTTAGTTCCCACCGAACCTAAACCTACATTCCATCTCGCGAGTCTTTCCATGCGTCGTAAGGAACGTAAGAAGAAGCGGAAAGAAAAAGCCCAAGAGATTTATGAGTTGAGTGGTGGTAATGATGTTTTATGCTGGGCGGAAATGGATGAGATGGACGAAGAACTCGAGGAAATGTATATGGATAGTCGGGCTAGTAGTCCCGCATTAAGCGCTTTAAGTTATGCAAGCGATGCCGCTTTGATTACATCGAATCCCGAAAAAGCAAAGCCGTGGATGGATAACGATCGTGAAGTTCGCGGGAGTGGAAGTATCATGAATATGGGCATGAATAGAGATAGCGGAATGGAACGCATGAACCGAATGGACAAAGAAGCAGAAGCATATCGGGAAAGAAGTGGAGGTCATAGTCATCCCGGGACGGGAAATGATACGGTAACAACAAACAATAGTCGTGGGAGAGAATCCCATTTCACAAATACGACCATGGGTGTGGATACTCCCACCGATGGTGTTGAAACGGGGGGAACGTGGGAGTTTGAAAGATATTTGGATACGAGTAGATTACTTTGGATCCAGAGAGGTAGTGGATTGGGTGTGGTGATTGAACCTCCTTCGCCGGTGGCACAACCTGTTGCGGCGGTACCGGCGTTGAGGGAGTCCCGGACAGAAGAGGGAGAGTGAGAAGGGAGTTATTTGGGGAAGATCCTAGGATCTCTTTACTCATCTCACTGACTTGATTTACCTCTCTGCTTATGTTACTCTCCGGTAACAAATCTTGTAAGTGAGTATTCGAAAAAGAAAGAAAGAAAAGCCAGGATGTGTATGGTCTACGAATGGGAGGGTATTTATATCTTTATATCTTTATATCTTTATGTATTTCCATATCATTTTATAGAGAACTCAGGGAGTAGGGATTTAAACAGGATTGGGATACGGAAGATAGTTACATGATTGATACCTGGGTTCGAAAAAAGGGACATGAAAAAGAGGGATTTTTTTTATTTACTTCTCTTTATAGATAACTTATATTGTTTGCCAATTGAGCAGAATCTTGTGAAATTTTGAATGCTATTTAACAAATTGAGTTTGTTTGTTTTCGGGTGAAGTGCTATTTTTGGCTGTTTGAATAGCTGTGATGAGAGTACGTCTTTCTTGGAGGTTAAAAACTGTATTATATATATATATAATATAAGTGGAAGACTTAGTCTAAGTTTTGCTTTTATGGACGAATCAAATATAAATTGAATTGAATTAAATTTAGAATATGGATTGAACTAAATTAAATTGCTTATTCTTGTAGGTTTTCTTTGAAGAATATCCTATATATATAGTTTATAATAAAATTCTAATATATTCTATACTTATAAATAAGATCGATTTAAATCAAATCTTACAGAATCAATTTATATAATGAGAATAAACAACAACCAATCAAATTGATTCAATTTATCTATAGTGTTCTATACACTT